>SHCU01000122.1:154572-164682 GCA_004307685.1 Ceratina australensis
GAGAAATAGTTGTAGCTATCGGGTAGATATTATTCTTCGCGTACGAATCAAAGATCGCTCGATTTACCGTGGCGCGGTCGGTTCAACGAGAAACGCGCGATATTGTTCGTCGAACGGGTAGGCTGCGTGAAGTCGTGGGTCGCCAGGTGCTGTAAGCAAAGCGGTGTACAGTAGGCGCGCGTGCAGACAGCTCGAGGCGCTTACTGGTTGACCAAGGGGTGAGCAAACTTTTTTCTGAAAGGCTCGAATAAGAAGAAGCTGCGGGATTTACCGCGTCGGAAAGAGGTCACGCCGTGCCAAAGCGCAAGTCTTTTTAATCATCTTGTCAGGCCCGTATAATCGGTGCAAATCGTCCGTAAAAATTCGAATTCCCCTCTCGACGCTCCCCCGATGCGTATCGTTGTATCTCATCCTGTATTAAAAATAAAATAAGAATCACCGTGGCGAAAAGTAGTCGGGTTGCGAACGGAGCGTAGGAAAATGAGCGAACGCTGCTGCAACATTCTAATTCCGGTAATACGCGATGCATTGGCTTTTTGCCAAGCGTTGAACGCGAGCCATTAACGAGCGAGGATCGCTTATCAGTTGCTGAGTCCGCGTTATTGCGATGATGATGACCAACCGAGCGGTTACCGGCGATGTTCCCTGTCCCCGTGGCACCTAGATGCCCTCACGTCTCGTAACTCGCCAGATATCCCCTGCAAATGACTGAAACGATCGCGTCCGTGCGTATGTACGTACGTACGCGCCCGTGATATTGACCCTACATCGATTGCGAAACTGTTTGCGCGTTTGCGCGCGTAACTATTTGCCGAGTAAAAATTCCCCTCTCCCTGTCCCGGCCCGGTTGATAAACGATCGAAGAATCCAGTCAATTTTTAACGAGACATCTAAAAATAGAATAGTATTAATTTTAATCGCGTGCACGTAGCCAGCAACTTAATATCGGACTCACGTGGCCGTGATCGGTATTGAAACGAGAAATCGCTCGTAATCGTTGCGCGTGGCAATGCGCGGTAAACGGGCGAACGTCAATCGCTGGCAACGGGCACTGGTTGACCTGTACCGGTCTCTGATCGTCCGATGATAGAACGATTCTAGTAGGGTCTGTATTTGCCAATGGTAAAGGGGACAGGGACTGGTCGGCTGGATCGCTGAAATACCGGAGATCAGTCGAACGATAAACGAAGAGGGCGAAAGGAAGTATCGTTGTTCGTCGAAGAGAAGAGGAGAGATGATTTAGTTGCGAGTTCGGGCGGGCTGCTGGGGAACTGCGAACGGGTTTTAAATATGGTGGAAGGAAATTGCGTCGGCGTCGCAGTGGTGCCAGCACGAGAATACGTACCCGATAACGTCGTTAGATCCGCTGGTGCCGCTGCTGCGCCGCTGCTTCGCTGCTCCCTCCAAAACCGCGCGTGCATTGGCAGCATTGTTTTTTGGTAGTTTACAAATAAAATGGCCGATATATGAGGCTATTTTGTATGGACAATAAAATATGTAATTCTGTAAAATTAATGACCACCGGCCGCTTGTGTACGTACGTCAAAGTATAGGTTCGGTGCCGCAAAATAGGATAAGACGAGGTGAAGTGTGAGTGAGCGTGTGGGAGTGCCGTGAGACGAAGGTGGAGGTTGTCTTTCAAGACCCGTGGACGCCGCGGGCCCGAACGACCAAAACGAACGATCACTTAGGGACTCTGATAGACAGAAAAGTCAACCGACCGCCGTGTTTTTGCGTTGGCGCGCGGTGGCGCGGTCGCAAACGTAGGGGAACCAGCGTAGATTCAAGGAACCTGGTTTACACCGCACAGGCCCCCTCTGCCGCCTGCTGCGATCCTACAGGCACTCTCGCCTCGCTTCCCGAGCACCGTGTGTTCCCAAGTTTGTCGAGACAACAACACTTGGGAACACCGTGCGTTCGATGCGCCTCGCGCTGCACATGATAGCGGACGCATGGCACTGACCACCTTGCGGCCTTCGTTCTATGCGTTCTGATCATATTCTACATGGTTCGTCGACAGCGGTCGAGAGCTTGGACACTGACGATGCCTGTACCGACTCAGGCCCGTAGAGCCAGATATGAGTCGAAACTTTAAAACCCACAGCTGAGATACTGGAGTGTCACGGGTACGTTTACTTAGAATCTTTCAAAATATTTCCCTCCGACCAATTTGTTGTAGTGGAGAGAAGTGGTGCGGACGATGCGTTGACAGAGACGGAGGGGCCTACGAGCAGTGCATCCAGCCAGGCCACCCCCTCCGTGATCTCCCTGTCAAACATGTGCACCACTCCTGGCAATGTGGGCACAGGATTTGGATACGCCTGGTCCTTTGGCGGGCCTGGATCTGAAACTAGAGAAAATACACAGGGTGAACTTGCCACGAACATTAGTTACGCGGTGAATAATAATCAGGACCAAGGATCGAGTCAGAAGATACAGGTTGACATTAAACCTACTAAAGTTGCCAATAGTACGCATCGTAGACCAATGTTCACTATGAATGAAACTTGTCAACAGACCCCGACGACTCATCATACAGGCGGAGCTCATAATCAAACCCACGGAACGCATGTTCGCACCAAGAAACATCACGATGTGTTTTCGTTAACGTGCGACAAAGGCGGTTGCAACTGTGACGCGGCGCATCCCGCGCCACCCTCTCTGTTTTCGAACACGTTAGTTTTTACCACAGCAGACAAACACGCCATGAGTAAGCATTTCATGACGCCGATCGGACCGCTGCAACTCACCGCGGAAGAGTGCAATGAAATTTTAATGAAGAGAGCAGCGGCCGCCTCGAATCAGGCCAATGTGAACAACGTGGCGACGAGCCAGACGGACGGCACCGCTCATTTCGGGCATGTGCTGACCCACGTTAACGCCGCGCAGATCGAAACCAAGGTGAAGCAAGACATGGGGAGCCAGGTCCGCGTGCCGAAAGAGAGGCCATACTCCTGTTCGGAATGTGGCAAGTCGTTCCTCCTGAAGCATCACCTTACGACACACGCGAGGGTACACACAGGGGAGCGACCTCACGTTTGTGTTCACTGTGGCAAAAGTTTTGCGCACAAACATTGTCTTCATACTCACCTGCTTCTCCATAGTGCTGACCGACCTTATCAATGCCGCGAATGTAAAAAGTCTTTTACCCTGAAACACCACCTTGTAACGCACACTCGCGTGCACACGAGAGACCGGCCCTTCATCTGTCAAGAATGCGGCAGATCGTTCCCCTTGAAACGTCACTTGGTGACGCACAGTAAATTCCACTCGGGCGAGAGACCTTTCGTCTGCGAGGAATGCGGGGAATCGTTTTCCCAGAAGGATCACCTCACGATGCATTCGCGCTTCCATGGCAGTCTACACCCGTTCGTATGTCACGATTGCGGAGCAACCTTCCAGAGGAAGTTCGAGTTGGTCAACCACGGCCGTCTTCACGGTAGAATTCCGCATTCGTGTACTGTCTGTGGAAAAGAATTTCTTCAGAAGAGAACCTTGCTGGCGCACATGCGTTTGCACACGGGAGAGACACCTTTCGCGTGCACCGTTTGCGGGGAAGCATTCGCAAGGAAAACGGACCTGGTTACCCATTCGAAGATACATAACAACAATACGAATACAGACACGGAGAAATCTCTACTGTGCAGGTAAGGATTCGATTAAATTTGTTCGCTACGAACAGCGGCAACGCGAGTTCCGCGGGTGCAAATTTCACGTTTACACTTACGTTTATCGCTCCAGGGAATGCGGATTGGACTTCTCGAATCGAGAAGCTCTCACTTTGCACCTAAGGTTACATTCTGGCGACCGTACGCTTGTTACGGATCTTTGCGGGTTAGCAGCTGCCTTCCAACAGACTCCTGGACACTTCCTTACACCCAACACTCCTGGAACTCATCAGGTATTAAAGATCGTACCGCGAATCTCGATTCGTTTTCCTTACAGCTGATCCACGATTTTCAGATGAATGGACCTATCGGGAATCCTGGCGTTAGTCATATGCACGGTGCCACGCAAACGTCACCACCTGTGGGAACGGGTCCGAAACCAAAGCCGCACGTTTGCCCCGACTGCGGTCGTGGTTTCGCGCAAAAGCACGGTTTGTCTCAGCATCAGCGGCGTCACACGGATGGTAGCTGCCATATACGATCGCACGTTTGCGACAAATGCGGCAAGGCATTCTACCAGAAGAATCACCTGTTACTGCATCAACGCCAGCACATGGATCCCCCACCCAGCATACTTAGACAACAACAGAGGCAAGCTGCTCAGGCCGCTGCGCAGCAGCAGCAACAGCAGCAGCAGCAGCAGCAACAGGCGCAGCAGCAAGCGCAGCAGCAGCAACAGGCGCAGCAGCAAGCTCAGCAGCAGCAGCAGCAAGTACAAGTGCAACAGGCGCAACAGCAGGCTCAGCAGCAGCAAGTACAAGTGCAACAGGTGCAGCAGCAGCAGCAACAGGCCCAGTCGCAGCAGCAGCAGCAACAGACAACGTGCACCGTGGACACAAAAACGATACAGCTGCAAACGATACAGCAAGTGCAACAACAAGTTCAACAGCAGGTGCAGCAGCAGGTGCAACAGCAACAGCAACAAGCGTGCCCCGTGGACAGTAAAGCAATACAGTTGAATGTCACTATGTGAGACGATGTAGAAAGTGGGGATTGGTCGATCCCTGGAACAATAGCACTCCCAAATGCGCACCCTGCTGCCACCCTCTGCACGCACTTCTCTTATACTAACATTACACGTTAGATATATTTATTATCTATAGAATCGAATACGAAATAATCAATTTTATTACAAGAGTATATATACAAAGTATACATATTATATTCTAAAAGTGTAAGGCTTGTAACAAGAAAATAAAAATAATCATATATTAGTGTTTTACATATACTTTATATATCATTTACTGTAGGTATGTAAAGTGAAACTAAACAAATTAGTTGCCTTAATGAGATAAAGAATTTTAATGATTACATATTAATTATCGTTTGGTGAAACTTCTTTTATCATTTAATTTTATTAGTAGGACATTACTTTATAAGAAAATGCATATTGAATAAACAAACGTAAAAAAATAAGTTTCATTTATGTACTATCGCTTTGTTGTTATCCTTCATGCTGTGCTTGTACGGTGGAAGTCAAGACGTTGATCGCGAGTGATCGGTAAAAAGTGAAACGCGTTAAGTGTATCGGAAAAGGGAGAAAGAGAGAGAGAGAGAGAGAGGGGGTGGCAGATGCAGCGCATTTACGGTGGATTTAAAATTGTAGGTCTGCCTGAAACAAAAAAAGAAGAAATATGAATGGTGTCTTTAAAAAGATATTTTTTATGTTATGGTAATCCGCGCGATTTGTTTAACAAATTCTAGAGAGTTAAGAGAGCAAGAGCCTTACGAGTATCTACATTTCATTAAATGAATGATTATTAACTTTATGAATTTTGATTCGAGCGAGATCGAATCGTTAAAATCTTTTTTGTTCTTTATATACGATCGACGGTGTTTCGATTCCTTAAAACTTCCGTACTTCGTTATGTTTTCGGCATCGACTTTTTTATTTTATAATAACACGAGATGAATGTGAAAGTCGTTAAACATATTGTCACAAAAGTCATTCAGCATAGCAAACTTTTGTAATAGTTTTGTCAGAGATATGTAATAGCTGATAGAATTGCGCAAAGAAATGAAAGAAGTAATAAAGGTAGCTTTCCTACATAGTTTTAACATACATATATATTTTTTCCAAACGGACACGGACAGGTGACACGTTTTTGCATGAAGCTGAAAATAAAAATAAGCCATATAACTCGAGCAATGATCGCGTCAAAGATGAAACGGTAAAACCGGTGAACGATCGAGTGAGTGAGAGCGTGCGCGAGAGAAAACGAGCGAGAGGAAAAGTTATTAGACGATTAAAATATTGTAAAACGAGCTTCGAAGTGCCTTTTTTCAAGCTCTCGTCTAAACTACCTAAACTCTTTCTACATGTACAATTGCCGCTTCGTACGAGTTTTCAATTTTCAGAGCCGCGCGGATAAAGCGAGCATGTAAATTCGAATTTCAATTCGTTCGTGCCAATACACGAGTGTACTCGGCAAATCAATCTGTTTGATGCGAACAATTCTGCTGGGATGTGCGCGTCTCCGTTCGATGATCCAGGGTTCTCGCGCGTTTCGCACGGCGACGCGTTTATATAAGGAACGAGGGAATGACGCTCGTCGCCGAGCGGCCTCTGGGGGCGATGTCCGGAAAAGGGGGATGCGCAAATGGCGCATGCGTCCCGCTCGTCGTATATCGTCCCGCCTGCAGACGAACCGAAATAAATCGAACGACGCCGAGCCGATCAGCAGTACGGTGATCGCTGGATGCGACTGTTTCGCGTTAGTGATGATCAAAACGAGTTGTCGTCGTCGTTGTTTGTGGCATTTCGCGAAGACGAAGAAGCCGTGATCCGTGATCGAGAGCTCGAGACGGAGAAGAGACCGAGGACACGCATCGTCGCTCGTTGCCGCGGCCACGGATGCATATGGAGGTGCGTAAACCCTGCTTCTCCCTGGTACACCCTCGGCTCGGTATGCACGCGTTCTTTGTTTGGTTTGACAGCACCGTGTACTACCTCTTCTCTCGGCCACAGCCATTTTCTCGCGGGTCCACTTGCATTTCGCGAAGCCGCGACGTGCCTCGGGACGATCGAAAGCGCAACGGTTGCACTCGCTGCCACGGGAATTGTTGTGTTACGACGACGACGACGACGACGATGCCCTTCTGCCCGAAACGAGGGATCGTTTACTCGCTGGACAGATCTTTCTCGTTGAGAAGAGAACGTTCCCTGTGCGATAAATCGCGCGTTTAAAACGCGATCTCCGGACGAAAACGTCCATACTGTTTTCATTCGTTTGGCCCGTGGAAACGACGCAGTACTATTTTTTTCCTATTCGGCTCGTTGCACCGAGTGCACTATCGCTCGGAATCGTCGGCTGGCAGGATCGTCCCGAGGCGAATAGTCGCGCGTGAATTTCGCACGACAGTGAACTCTCCCTTGGAAACAGGCCGACGAACAAACGTATACATAGGTACGTGCGCATACGGCATCGGACTTTGTGTACGCTCTCAGCTGACGGGAGCCTGTCAGCTGCCTTACGCGAGAGAAGATCAGGGCCGTCGTGTTTCGTGGCGTCGTACGCTATTTCTCCTCGGTCATTTCGACTCGGATGTTTACCTTTCTATAAAACCGTTCGCCGCGTCGGTTGAACCGTTGTCCTTTTCCGGTGCAGAATATACCTGCCATTTCGTACAGCTGTGTCGTCACGTCCGCACGTGCGACAAAAATGTTTCGCTGTTGATCAATCGTAACGTTACTTACTAATCTTCTAGCGTTTCTTCGTCGCGCGGTCGCGGTGCTTATGCGTCTTCGTATCTCCTCCCCCTTCGCACGGCGAGCGTTATTTTTTAACCAGCTGCAATGTCAACGACATCGTAAGTGCGCGCATTCGCGACAGATAAATTTCGTTACCCGGCAATGCCACCGAGATAACGCGCGACGCCTTGTTTTGTACACAGGCCACAGCTGATTCGATCCGCCGCCACCGCCGCGTCATAAAAACATTGGAACTGTTATCTCCCGATACGCGCGGTGCTGCGAGCTACGACGTTTCTTCTTTTCACGTACATAGAATGGCTTCGATCGGTCTGAAAAAAGCTACATAGGTACATGCATACGTCGTATACCCGACGCAGAGCCTGTGGCGAAGGCTAAACCAAACGACGAACCGAATCGACGTGACGCTGCCCTGGGCTCCTCCAGCTTTACCCGAGAGAACACCGAAACTTTCATCGATTTTTCTCTCTCGTAAATATTTGCCAGGAGTCTATCGACACGCTCGACGGTTGTACCGATTCCCTCGTTGGGCTATCTAGAAAAATTCAGTTACCGAACGATTCGATTATTATCAAGGGTCACGTTTGTTTTCATTCTGGCTGCTATCGATCGTAATTTAACTACGCTCGGGTTTCTCGAGTCGGCCGAACGGCTTTCGCGTTTAATAGAATCGTCCGGTGCGTGGACTCTCGCGTCTAACGCAAAGTGCACGTTACTTATCGCGTTGCGATTCGCTTTGAAAGCGACATCCGTCGCGGCGACGCGCCCGTCCAGGACCGCTTTACGTGGAAAATTAAATATGCGCGACGAGCGACGAAGGACGATGACCCGAATTAACTAAACTGGAAGCTGCTGCTCCGCTCCGGTGCGCCGGGTTGTTCCTCTCCCGGTATTTATTTAAGTTGCAGTGGTGTAGCCACGCACGATTTCTGTCTAGCCGGACGGGGCAGCGAACCGACGGCCACCTTCCTCCGTGATGCGCGACCAAACTTGCTCCCTGTTCTCTCGTATAGGTATACAATTTTATTTCGTTCGCGACATTTTTATACGACACCGTGAAATAACTATGCGTTTTGTCTGTCGCACAGCTACTCATCGATGCAATCGAGCAAACCCACGGACTTTCGAGTAAAAACACAATCGTTATCTAAATTAACCCGAAGGAGAAACTAGCGCATAATCAAGTTAGCGAAGCTAATTGTTATTATTCCCTGGTATTGCGTCGCGCTTCGGCGCAAACGATTTATCGGGATTTTCTACTGCGCTCGAAACGAAATATCACGCCGAGCTCTTATATCGGAAAAATGCGTGGGGCTCCTCTCTGTTTTCATGAACGCGCGGACCTGTTGGATGACGACGCTTTTGTGTACGTTTTACAGCTGATTGGGCTGTCAGCTGGGTCGCGCTCGCGTTGTACGTATAGGTATATAGAACCGTCTTGCCCGGGTAGACCGTGTTCCAGAATACTCCGAGGGATGCCTCGCGTATCTTGTTAGCTTTTCGAACCTTCCCGAATCCCGTCGATCGGAACGCGATTAATTTTTATCTATGATGTTCACGATAAATACGCAACGGAGCCGAGTGGAAATCACGTATCGCTCGGATCGTCGCGATTCGCGGAAGAAGCGCTCGTTAATTACCCCTAATTCCTTGAACGTGTCTCTGCTCGATCGCGAAACGTGACAAACAGCACGGATATTCCCATTGATGACTCGCGCGCCGCAGGTAAACTCGAAACGTGCCTCCGCCGGCTGCGCCGTGGTATAGGTTGCGCACACCTATGAGCATCGGGCCGGCGACGTGTTATTTTCTTGGCGAGGCACTCGATTAAACCCGGCCTCTCATGCCGGTGGGGCTGGCGATCAAAAACCTCGCTATCATTTAAGTATCGCTCGCCCCTGGTCGTTCGTTGCACGTGCGTGACCCGCGCAACATCTCCGTCTCCGTTCGCTTTTTCTTTTTCGAACGCGACTCGGAAACTTTGTACCCGGTACGCGACTCGTTCTATCTATGCGCATATTTAATTTCCTTCCGTTTGCTCGGGCCAGGGATCGATCATTTTACAAACCGATCCGACGGATTAGTTCTCACTTTTTTGTTTTCTGTTGATTCCACTCGACGATGCTTCGCTGTACAATGGATTATACTCTTTATCTCGAACATACTTACGTACACGTGCCGGAGTCTTCGCAACTGCTTTTAGATATTGTTTATTGTTAGAGTAACAGGGACACGAACGAATATCGAGTTCATTCACTGTACCATGCACTAATTAACACGTTTCGTACCGACAGACACTGAAACCACTGGATCACGTTTTTGTTAGATAAAAACGATCACAGAAACACACTGACACTCGTAGAAGCTATCCGTAACTGCGAGAGGACCTTGGAACGTAGAAGTAATGCTTGCGCCGCTTCGACTCGCAGGGAAGTGAGGTCCGTACATCCCCAAAAAATCGGCCAAGTTCTAGGCCCGAAGGGGTAGGGAGCCTTGTTTCAGCACATCCCCTTATTTTCCCCTTCTCGGTCTGCGATTCTCTCGCAAAAAAAGAGCTTTGCCTGAAAGGTTTTCCCATAAATGCAAAGCCAGGTCATTAAGTCGTAGAAAAAGGTGTTCGGGCTTAAACAACTGGGCATTTGGAACTTTCCCTGCGCTCAGATGTTCCGTACTCCTTTGTTCCCTACGTTTGATTACGGTTTTATTTCGACTTAATTAAAAATTGCATAT
>SHCU01000122.1:180574-190698 GCA_004307685.1 Ceratina australensis
ATACTTTGTTGACCGGACCTAATGATTTCTCTTATCGATAAATCTCTGTACGTTAAGAAACAATTTGGCAAGCCGGCGTCGATATCTGCGATGAGGTTCAAGAAACTACTCATAGCCTGGGACAGAGGATAATATCGAAACACTTGTGGAGGCAGAGATTCGGTACGTCTCCGTCCACAGCATTTCAATATATGCTTAATCATATCGCGGAGTATTACCGCTTCGTCTGAACTCCTGTTCCGCAGTGTTCCTTTCTTTTTAATAATTTCTACAACGAATTTATAGTCTCAAAAAGCAATACCAAATACTAAAGAGCAATCGTCTTCTTCGACGAAGTTAATTGCCGTGAAGTAACGGCTCGAAACGTATCGGTAATCTATGCGATTCTAATATTGTACGAATTGCACAAATGGCCTTACTAGAAGTTTAGAGAAGCCTTACGAGTTAATATATTATATATAGCTATAGAACGTATCTCCGTGAAAAGATATAAAGATTTAACGCGTTTCACCGAAACACGCACTTCGTGTCTTCCAAACATCAAAATATTAAACTTATAATTTTTAAGCTTAAATTTTTACGATAATCGTTGATTAGTTAGCCTTGAAACATTATGTAGAATATGGAATATCCTTTGAATCTGTTGAACAGCACTCGATACATATTGTGCAACTTTTTCTACGAGCATCGTTTTCATCGAAAGACTGATGGCGAGAACATTATTATACTCAAAAAAATTGATAACCATATCTTTCCTCCTCTGGACATCAAGTTGTCGTTACGTATCATCTCGTGATCAGACCAATGTTGTGATATAGGACCGTCAGTTTTATTCGTTCCTTGGATCGTGTAAACCAAGAAGGGATAGAGTCCGGATCGCATCAAATTTAATGAAACTATTTTCGCGATCACAATGTGATAATCATGTTACTTCGTATGGTAAAAAAAAATGATATATTAGAGTTGACCAGATGATGAAAATCGTTGAATTAAATAAGTTGACCGAATTTAACGCGCTACGTGATTAAGACTTTACTATTCCTATATAGTTCGTATCATTTTGTAAACTTAGATAATGATATTAAGGAATAGAGATGTTTCCTTCTAAAGAGTGTCTAAGGAACAGAGATGTTTGCGTTTAAAGAGTGTCTAACGCAACGAAAGAGAACTTCAATATTTTTGTAATGATTAATCATACAGCAATATTGTTATAAATATACGTGTTTTGTACGAAATTGTAATAAAAAATTTTCAATGTAACATATGAGTCGATATCGGTTTATGATCCACGTTGCAGGAGGATAATTCAACGTTTTATGAATCTTTTTATTTATAACAAGACAAGAGGTATAACGTGCATAACAAAAATATGTCTCGGTAAAATCCTATTCATTTGAGTGGTAAAAAAATTGTGTAACAATTGTAAAATATGTCCTAACGCTATTCGTGAGATTTTGTGTACCTCGATTATTCTTCCTAGAAGGAATTAAATCTGTGTATCCAACCGGTAGTGGCAGTTACGCGAACTCTTCGTTCATGATCTGTTTGTACTCCTTTTGATCTTGCACCATCTTGCGAAACACGCGATACTTTTGAAGGTGATACCTTGAAAGCAAAGAGAGAACGGTGCAACAACTACAAAAGGAATTCTGATCTCTTCGAACCTGATCCGCTTACTTGTAGCATTCATTTTTGGGTTTGACGATGTTCGCAGAACCGCCCATTGTTGCGATAGCGTCGTATATTGTAGGGAATCTGCCAGCCGCGTAAGATCCGAGGATCGCGGCGCCTATCAATACCGATTCCTTTTCAATTGGACATAGTACAGGCAAACCAAGCACATCCGCCTGAATTTGAATAAACAACGGATTCTGGCTCAAGCCACCGCAAACTAATAAAGTTTCCACGTTATGACCTGCTGCTTCTAACGTCTCCAAAATATATTTTGTACCATACTGCCGAAAAATTCAAGTTATCCTTTTGTCACGGGGGCGCGTCGAGAGATTAAAAACATCACGTGTACACGTACCGTTAATGCTTGTACCGTTGCCAAGTACAATAGTGCCAGATTCTCTTGGTCGACGGACAACGAGAGTCCCGATATCTATGTAACGTGGAAGAGAAAAGGACCAGATGATTTTACGACTGACTACTTAAAAGCAGTAACGCGATATTACCATTCCTTTGATATTTGGATCGGCCAGAGGAGAGCGATTGCCATGGAAATCTGGCCATACGTGAAGATCTCTCGTTAAGTACGAAACGTTTTCCAAGCCTCTCTCATCGGCCATGGTTTGTAACAATTCGGACAGGTGCTGCTGTATGTGTCTAAAACGACAGCGATAAGTGTCAATGATGACCGGTGTCACGATTCGCAAGTTTCAACGTACTTGTTTCCGGCCAGACTCTTCAGAATTCCTGGCGTCGCGGGATGAGTGTCGATTATGTGATCGAGCAGTTTCCCGGTGGCACTTTGCCCGCCTTCGCTCAGCCACAATCCTGGGACCATGGCACTGAAATATGGTCCCCAGACCCCAGTGACAAAATGTTTCTTCTCGTTAACGATCATGTGGCACGTCGAGGTACCGCAGATCAACGCTGTAAATTATGCGAGATACTTTGAAATTCGCAGCAGACGTAGTTTAGTCGCCGGTATGGAAAGAAGTTGTGGATACCTAATCTACTTTGTAACTTATTGGATACGCCAGGTACAGAACATCCTATCATACCGAGTCCGCCAGCATGCGCATCGATAAGAGACGTGCCTACTGCCGTGTGCTCTAGAAGGCCTAATTCGGACGCAGCTTTTCTCGATAATCCTTGACCAACAGGATCGCCGGGGGTCCTGACATCACTACCTTCGTATCAATATTTCTCTTTATTAAAATAAACCAACACTTGAATATTATCTGTCTGAACATAAAAGGAATGCGTTAACTCGAAAGTTCTATAGTCGATCGCGCGAGCAAACCGATTTTTGAAATTTACCTATACACCCGAAATAACTTTCATTATTTACGTGGAATTATTATCTATACCTATTTTCCTCCAATTATCTTTCTTCAGGTCTTTCAAGTGAATCTGTTCGAAGAACTCATCGTTCCACTTATTATTACCATCTGGTCCAGCGCTGTAGTTCCACTTACATACCAGCGAACACAGGGACCTGAAAAAGGATCCGAAAATTCATTACGCCGTTTAATGCTCGCGGCAAATTACGATGTCAATACCTCGATTCGGAATCCGTAGCTTTCCACGTCAAAAAATCAGGCAGATCGAAGAGAAGCGCTGCGCGATTCCAGGACGATGGGAGATTCTTTTTCAGCCACAACATTTTCGGAGTTTCCATCTCGAGCGATATTTTTCCGCCGACGTATCGAAGCATCTCGTGTCCCTGTGCATTTATGAAGTCAGCCTCCTCCTGCGCTCTATGATCCATCCATAATATAACGTTCTGCTTATCTTCGCCTGTGGCAGCAAAATCAAGTGTATCGAGTGGTTTAAAGAACAATGTAAATGTAATTTGAAACATACCCGTTGGACTGACTGTAACTGGTGATCCTGTTTTATCAACTGCTACCAGCGAGCAAGTAGCATCGAATCCAATACCCTTCACGCTTTCCGGAGAAATATCAGCCACAACTGACTGTGGATCAAAATTTATTACAGATTCGGAAATGATTGTTCGGCAAATTTGCTTATACCTTTACTACATGGCAGACCGCGCTCCAAATGTTATCGGATGACTGTTCATAGAAGTTGGGAGCAGGATGAAAAATCTCAAGGGGACATGTTGCCATTTTTATTATCTTCCCCGTGAGAGACACCAAAGCAGCTCGAGCGCTTCCTGTTCCTACGTCGACTCCCACGTAGTAATCCATCCTTTTGATCTTTCAAGCACGCGTGCAACTTTACTGGCTTTCGCTGGGAGAACTGAATGTTTCGCTCTAACTAGAGACATAATACGCTGTAAATAAGAATAAATTATCGAAATCGCTATCAGCGTGGCTTAGCTATAATCACGGTCTTGTTTCTTTAATCTCTCGTGACCCTGAGATAACTCCAGCGTGAATAGAAATGAACTAGTAATAGGCTCATTGCTACATGCCTCATTCAATCTTGTTCCATTGAAGAGAAAAAAGAATTACCGAAGAAGCTGTTACCGTTCATTTAAAACATACTTAAGATCATGCATCTTGTGAGATGCAGTTATAAACTCGACAGGACCCTCGGATCTGGGCTAGACTGTCGAACGCAGAGTGCAATAATATTACGTAAGCCGAATGACACGATAGTTCCGTGCATGGAAACACGTGTGCATAAAAAATTCCAAGTGCGTTACCTTGATTAATTATACTACTTTGCATGAGATTCTACGACTCGTTTTGAAAATGTCGCCTCCAGTTCCATCGGAGCTCTCGTCGATCAAATATTAATTGTAGAAACAACGACAGGCTCGCGATCATCGTGTAAGAAATAAAAAGGATAACATTGTTAAAGGATTAACGAAAATATGGTACGCATCCCGCGCACGTGTCCCTGTATGTTTGACAGCGACCTAGCAGAACCTTAAACGTACACGCGTGTCGCGTCAGGGCACGTGCGCTCCTGTACTTCCTATTTATTAATCGGAACAACGAATAAAAACAAATCTAATCCTATCCATTTTTTTCCTGTATCCCTTCGTGTCCATTACTGATAAGCGAATTATCAGAAAAGGAATTCATGGAGTTGACGGTGGCGTCACTCGCAGAGATGGCATCTTCGGTCATTTGTTCGAAAACTCGTGGTGGCGAAAGCCGAGATTAGAATGTGCATTACTAAGAATTTAGTTTTTCGCTAATAATTCGTTGACCGTCGATCGTAACGAAAAATGTTTGGGACAAAAGGTGCAGGGCTTGATGTTAGCTGTAAAACAGGTCATATAAAATTTTTCTCTCACGGATGAAGAATAGTTGATACAGAATTTTGAGGTTGATAGCTTCGCATAACCGAAAGCATGGTTCGCTTCAAGAACAGGTGATCAAGCAATTTATTATTTATTTGAAACTTTTGCTAATGCGGTCTTCGTTAGCTTATTATTTTCGAGACAACTCGATCCATGTGATTAATTGAAAATGTGCTTGTAGATACATCGCATTTGAAATAAGTCTTGGCAACAAGTCTGACAAGCCTTTCACTTTGAAAACCACAGCATTGCACTTTACTATTCAGCAGAAGGTGCAACAGTTGTATGGCGATTTCGGCGTCGCAGCGATAAAAGCTGGTTTTACTGGTAACTAGAAATTGACAAATCTATATGCGTGTCGCTGCATTTTCAATTTGAATTTCTGATACTTTTTCAGCAAAATATTGCAACGTACACACGAGGATAGCGCTGGTCAAAACCAGACATGGGCCTCATAAATTCTTACTGACCGCGATACCACTTATAAACGATATCGCAGGACGTTTGGTGTCTGTAAAGATACTTTACGTGGGAGCTACGTTGAAACATTGCTTCTTCTTTATAAAAGTAAGCGATACTGCGTGTAATACATGGAACAAAATTTTGATTCCAATAAATAAATTACAGAGATATCAACATCAAAAACTGGAACAAACGTGGAACGCTCTTAAGACTGAAACAGAGAGAAAAAACATGGAAAATGCTTTAATGACATTAACGCCAGCCATGAAGGATTTTGCATAGAATTATAAAATTTATTGTATTATTCTTACAATCTATCGAACAAAAGTATGTTTTGATTTAATAATCGAAAATTTGAAGAGAAAAGTAGGGAGAATCAAAGCCATGCGCATTGCGTGCACATTCTCAAAAAGAAATGGCAATGTATTAGACTCTTTGGCAACTATCCTTTATATATGTACATGTACGCTAATCGTTTAATATTTGTCAAGTATGGAATGTACGAGCAGATTGAAAGATATCTCTGTGTAACATAATGGAGAATATATTTTTGAAGCTTTGTACAGTGCGTAGGAACATTATTATCATGTAACTTCGCCTAGTTATAAAATCCTTATTAATAAGACGTCAGAAATAAATAAATAAAATAAGTGAATCGTTTTTTGTTTTCTTTTTTAATCTCCTTGCGAAATGGGCGACCCACGATCGCGTTTAGATCCTTTGCCTTTGCCTTTCGTCTTGGTCTCCCGTTTTCTACTTATCGACGAGGTCGAGGTAGTCGACGTGGAATCCGCTGGACTCGAGTGATTCGATCCCTCGCGATCCCAACGCGCCAGAGCTTCCCTCAGATTTTGCCCGTCTCCTTCCTCGTACGTGTCCACATCCACATGAAGACTATCCTGACCAGACTGCGCATTGTTTCCTGACTCCAAATTAGCTCTCATCTCTTTCCTCTGATCCTCCGTGTGCTGCGGACATCTCATAGACCTCGTACACAATTTTTTCGTATGTTCCGATATAACGCCACAGATCTGGGTCAATAGGATTCGTTTATCCTCCAACGACATGTTCTCGTAATTCGACGGAGAATTCTCGTTACTACTGTGAATATGCTCGTTCACAGTCTCTCCGTTCCTTTGATTTTTCTGCTGCTGTTTCGTCCTCTTTATCCCATTACGATCCTTTCTGCGCTTTCGCTTGTCGTTATTTAAACTCCAATCGACATCGTCGTCGTCGTCGCTTATAACGCCACTGAAATTGCTGAGGTCCTTCGAATTGTTCGCTATACGTCTGGATGCGATTCGTGAACTGTTCCGGCCCATGCCCATGCACTTCTCTAAATGCGTCGCGAACCGCCGGGCCGCTACGCCTCTGTCACAATTCGGACAGTTGCATTCTTGTGACTTTTTCACTGGATGCTGGCCAAACACGTCCAACCCTGGAGAATCTTTAACACACCGTACAATTAAATGAATTATCGAAAGAATGACAACTGATCATGTTGTCACGAGTCAAAATCGTTTAATCGTCTCGCTTACCTACGATAGCGTACGACTCATCGTCAGGTATTCCTTCCTCGACGTCTGAGCTACCAGTTTTTGTGGTTCGATGCACGTCGAAAACAAAGCCCATTAATACCTCATCGAGGAGATCCTCGTAAATTTCTTTTGTCGCCGACTCCACGTTCTCACTTTTCCCCATGAATTCCAGAAACCGTCTGTTCAATTCCTGAATCCTCTCCTCGGTGACGGACATTTTAAACGGTCATACGATCAAACCTCGTCCCGTTCTCCGGTTCTGTTTACTGCTGTCTGCTGCTGTCTTCGAATGACAGCGACAGCTACGCCAATACAATACTGTTCGGCGTAACATGTAACAATATCAGTAGCGTAATGGACCTGAACATATGTAGATCATAAACATGGCGTACGCTGATGAACATGCCGGACTCCGGGCGGAAACCGCGTACGCGTAACGGCTTCGGATAAAAATGAGCGTAGACTTATTGATTCCGCGATAGAATTATTCCAAGACGAGTTTTGCGTCGAAACCAGTGACCAGATTATTCGCGTCCGATTCCACGGACTGAACACGCAATTAAACCTAAATAATCTTATCGATCACCGCATAGTTTTTCTGTATTTTTATTCTAATTAGATTTATAGTGGAGAAATCGAACCGATGAGATAAATCATGGCTGATCCTACGATACAGACGTTTTGTTGCCATCATTCGAACAGAACGGATATGGCGATAGTAATAATGCAGGAATTTAACACGGATGTTTACAATGCAGTCTGCATGGTTTCTTCTTCCATAGGCATCCTAGGAGCGGTGTATCAGGTAAGATGAACCAGAGAGAGAACGACTTTTAATCGTACACTCAGCAGTGTTAGTCGAGTACTGACGTCAAAGTGTTTCATAGATACTTCCAAGGGAAACGTCAGATTTACCTCACAGGTGGCAAAGTTTCTCTTCGTCGAGGGGAAGAGAAATTATTATGTGGCTCGCAATCGCAGACTTGTTAGCGTCAATGGGTAATTGTTAATTCGTATTAACCAAAGGAATCATTTTGCGTTCTACGGGCTTGTATCTTGTTCCAGGTGTATTTATTAGATCCGCATTATGGGTGAATTTTAAATCTATAATGCCTATGGAAGATGATACCTCGAGCGTTCTATTCTGTGCACTTTCATCGGTATGTTTGTTGAGACCAACTAGATGATCCAGGTGAAACTGAAATGTATATTTGTATTGATCTTGATCAGGCTTGGACACAGTACTTCTACATGGCAACCTGGATCTGGACGCTGTGCTATGCCATCGATATGAAGCTGTTGCTAGGAGATCGATCCGGGCATCCTATCTGTTACCATGCTTTCGCTTGGATATGTCCAGCAGTTTTGACTACGTTTGGTTTAGCAATCTTATATGTACCAGATGCAAAGTTAGTCGGCAAATCAAAAATAAGAATGACCGGCTCGTTGAAATATTTTTTGTATTATACATATGGACTTTCATGCTTCCAGCTGCCATAATTTAACTTCACTGTCTACCGCTATATTGCGTATTCTGCCGAATTACTGTGCCACATACGTGCTGTTAGCGGTGGTCATGATAGTGAATCCGGTGTTATATTTCGCGTCGTCGCGAGATCTTCAAACTGCCGTTACTTGCAGCCTGGCGCAAATAACGGGCAGAGAAAGGAGATTGGTGCAGACAATAAGATTGAAATTCGCTCTGACGAACGCCGCCTATTACTTGTGTTGGCTACCGAATTTAATTAACGGGATCCTATTGTGGACTTTGTGGTTTCAATTACCGATCAAAGCAATCATTACCCTTTGGTACATAATGGTGTGTATAAGAAACTGTTCTAAGTTAAACACTCTGATAGTATCTAGACCTCTCTCATAATCGTTCGTCGATAGGCTGTCACGAATCCTCTTCAAGCATTCTTCAATGCTCTCGTATATAAAAGATGGGACAAAAGAGAGAAATTCCGACTGGAATGTTGCGAGAAGCTGGGGAATTTCAAGTTGAGCCAGATCACGAAGGGTAACACGAATGTACGTTTGTCGGAATCATCTCCCTTGTTGGACCCGGATTTCGGACGCCCACGACACACAAGTATTAATGGATCCTCGTCGTCATTTTGAGAACTGTGATAAGGAACATGCCTTCGTACTCGTAGCGTTAAAAACGTAACACACTGCCTTACGTTGCTTTTGAACGGAGCTATATTTTTAATACTTAAATTTAATAAGCTTCAAAGAGAAACGTGCTCAATATTATATTTTTTGTCAACACAGGAACAATCTAAGAGAACGTACTATTTACACGTATGTTGCAATACTATGTATATAAACGCAATTTTTTGTAGAGATTAATCCGTAGCGGAAAAAAGTTCTCATGAAAAAGATACAGCTATAGGTATCATATTTCCTTCGGCTAGAATACTTGTTAATTGTTGTAACTATTAAGAGATTCTATTTTCTACTTCTATGTAATGAAAAGGAACACGTATTATACAGGGTACTAATGTTTAATCAGTATACTTTTACCGTATATCTAATGTTTCTTATGTCACTATTTTAATACGAATAAATTACAAAATATAAATCTTAACCGAGGTTTAAATACATTTAGATACAAATATAGCTGATCGTTTTTGATTAAACGCGCGACGAATTATTTTCGTCACAGTTAAAGAAGCACCTCTTACGAAAATACGTCATTTCAGAAAATAGTGCGCGTACAATTTTTTAAACATATCTCATTCTGGACAACATGCCTCCTCCTTTTGATAAAAAATTCTTATGTACATCGATGTCAACGAATGATCAAACACTACCTAGTCTCCCTAAACGCTTACACGTTCTATGAATTTTTTGTCATGAATTTCAAATTTATGCCTGCTCGAGTCTTATCTGTACGTAGCACCAAACGTTTTATGAAAATTATATTCATCCGTGTTCTTAACTCGAACGTAACAACCGTCGGAATATTATTATGCGAAACAAAATGAAAACTATTACCGGTTACTGTTCTGCTTTTATACAGAAATTATTCGATACATATTGTTTAACTTGATCGGCTAACATTTTCACGATATAACTTTTTAATTATAAGACGCTTGTCATATTGCCGAAGTCATTTTTCTCAGTTACATCATCACTTTGTTCGTTCCTTTTTAAAAAATAGATTCGATCTC
>SHCU01000122.1:210096-228137 GCA_004307685.1 Ceratina australensis
TAAGAAGAATTAGGAAATCGAGTGATTTCGCTTACCTCGTCGTACCACGAGATCACACTGTTAAATCTGACGGACCTCCCGGCCGAGATCAACGAGGTCAAGCCCGTTCGATCGTTTATTCGCGAGTCAACTTCGAGCATCAGACAAGCCATTGAAATCGTCGTGATCATCGACGGCTAACTGCAGCCAGCTACGAGTAATCGAGCCTGAGACGACGTTGCATAAGACGCATCTCGCAGTTTCGGTTTACAGAAAAACATCTCCGCTCCATTACATCGGTGGATCAACTGTGTGAAAAAACAATCGTCGGCAAAGATAGAACGAGATGGGTGCGGATGGAACGATCAGAAAAATCGCTGGGGATGGTATTTCGTTGAAGCTACTCTCGAACGAGCAGATCCTCGAAGTAACCGGTGATGGATGCAACGTCACTGTGTCGAGGAACCGAGGGATGGTGAGAATCATCGGCGATGGGTGTCGACTCCGAATCGATCAGAATATAGGCGACGTGGAGTACACCGGGGACGGTGGGCAGGTCGTTCTGGGTCTGAAATCGAGCAAGGATAAGGTGAAATACGTTGGCGACGGAGGAAGTATCAGGTTTGCCGGTGCAAAGGAGATCTCGAAGAAGAGGACTGAAATCAGACCAGAGGCGAATAGAGGTATCGGTAAGGATAGACTGAGGACCGAGGAAGAAGCTGAGAACTCGTTGAACGCGAAGAAAGAAGAGAGGCTAAATGATTCGAATAAAGAGGAGAAGAAAGGAAGAACGAGAACAACCGTCACTACCGTCGAGTACGATGGGAAGATCGTGAGGAGGTGGTACGCGAATCCCGGGGTCGTGGTCAAGACTGTGAACGGTGACTCTTTTGTGAAAATCGTGCCAAAGCAGAGTATAACGAAGGTCCAAGTTGTCGGTTGAAGTTTAACTTAGATTTAAATGATCAACTAGAAGGAAGAGTACTCCGTGGGAACGGTGGATGATCGATGGGTAAAGCGGTCGTGGTAATTCATTGGGAAACATTCGATATTCGCGAGCTCGTCGGATGGTACGGTGGGCATGCGATGTATTCGTTGAACATCTGTCGGGAGGCACGAGGTTTCTCCGCTCGAAATGGGTCGCGCGGCGTACCAGTGAAATTACAAATCCCACGCGAGTAACTTTCAATCGATATCGGAATATAATAGAAGTAGGAACAGGCGGACCGATAAATAGCAACACGGTTAACGATTTAAACTCTGCGTTTCATTACTCTGACGATTAATACGCAGAGTTTATGGACTTTATCATTTGTACAAGTATAGATATAGAAATGTCGAATAATAAAACAATTAAACTGTTTATCGAAGTGAACGCGCCAAGTGAATCCCCTTTGAACGATACTTTTCAGAAAAGACCGATTAACGATAAAATACGACTCGGTAAATTATCTTTGATCTTATCGTTCGACAAATTAATTATAACACATCGCACAAGTGGTTGCAACGACGGATATCATCTACGATTCCGGAGTTAAACTTCACGGAATAATATAATTTAACTCGATTAACCGACGTATATCGATAACGAATTACCGCAGCGGATAACTAAGCCGGTTGGTCTCTTTGTCAGCTTAGCGACGAAAAGAGCGTTCGTACGAAACAAAAGCGAAGGGGCGGGACGTCGTCAATCGCCGCGGATGCAATTAACAAAACGTACGTGGAATGAAAAGAGTGGTTGCTAAAGTTCTACCCTAACTCAGCGAAACGTGCACCCGTTAATGAGGCCACGTGCGCCTCGACATGGGTACTGTTCGCACTTGGTCGTTATACGTGTACTGGCTTTTGAAGATCACGCCGCATTTATTATCCATAAAGTTCCAGTTTGAAATAAAGAGCAGGTACGAAGAACAGGACGCACCGCGTTACACATTGAATTCCTATCTTTACCGATAGTACGTTCCGCGATGCACGCGTTACCGTTAACGCGTGAAATCCGTTGACTCATCTGGTTATTCGACGGAGCAACTGAATCGGACACAACGGTAATCAGAATTGATAGTTTTAACGTGGCTCTCTATCAGATGCCAACGAAGCTGCCCGCAATGCGGATGAAACGACGTCTCGATAACAGCGAATGCATAAGTTGCGTCCATTCATGGAAGTCTGTTTAATCTCAACGAAGAAATGTCAGGGCCACGGTTCGATTTCCTTTATCTCCCGGAAAAAAAAACCCTTCTCTCGCCTCGGGATTTTCTGTGAAATTAGAACGGAAAAAAGAGCATGAGAATTCGCGAGTATCGCATTTTAGATTCACGTTTAACCCGGAACCACGAACGCGAGCCGATGCATTCTAAAGAAGAGGAAAAGCAACGGAGTTTCAGTTTGTAAGCTCGGAGCAACCGAGTGGAAATGCGCGTTTTGCACGGACCTATGCCCGTCTCCTCCACGAGCGGCGTCGTCGCTTTTGCTCCCGTCTACAACCCACCGGGACACATTTTCCCCGCGGCCAGAATTTAATAAGAATGGATAAGAGTGACGCGACCGAGAGTATCGCGGAGGGGAAGCCTTTTATGCAATTTCGTGCCGCGACCCGCGCGAAGACGAAACCAAATAGGGCAGCTATCGCGTTCAACGCGAAAACGGGCCAGCCCTGTTGCGTGATCTCTTTCCCCGTAATAATCGTTAATCATCTGCCTGTATCTCCCCGCACGAATGCCTCTCGTACGAATGATACACTTTCTTAGTTTCTAAAAAATGCATAAAAACGATTTCGACGTTCCTTTACGAAATTAGCGTTACGTAAAATTTGCATCGGCTCGCGTGAAAGTACCGATCCGACGGGCAAAATCGAATTCCTTGCCCGCGTGAATCACCGCGCTTCTAATTTCGACTATGATAGGGTGGCTGCCTTCGAGGCTGTCGTGGCACGATGATAATTTCGATGACACGACGTACGCGAAGACACGGACATGTCATACGACGTTGCGAGTCGATTTATAAATAGCGGGACAGGATATCACGGGGCTCTATTTTTCTCTACCCATGAGAATTTGATTCGGATTTTACCCGGTGCTTGGATCGAATCCAACTCACGGCTGTTTCGGATTTCAACCGGAGAATATTTCCGGCTTAACTACGATGGCAAAAGGTTGAAGTTTCTGGGAATTCCAGCTGCTTTCGTGCCGGGGTGTAGTTACCGTAGCGTCGGTGGTTACGGGCAGCATTCGTTTCGGTATCATTCGGTAACGACATGCCGATAATTCCTTCGAATCGCGATCCTCTCGAAACTTTCTATTCGAATTTCTCGCAACCGACGTTAACACTCGCAGCGGAGATAATAAAAAATGCGCGATTGCATCAAGGCTGCGCTGTCGAATTTCGCGCGAAAGTGGGACCGATCTCTCGAAGCCGGCGAGGAGGAAACAAAACGACCGATGAGTCAACGATCCTCGCGATGATGCGAGCGTATAATTGCATCACATGCAGAGGAAAGCGCGACGACGAAGACCTAGCCAAAAAAGGCAACTGCTGCGCGGATCGCCTCGTGTCCTAAAAACAAACAATCATAGAAATTGATAAGGAAGTCGGTGATTCGAATTTCCGTGATAACTACGTTTAACGGTATATTATGAATGTACGTATCCGAATACGTATCCACTTGGATGTAACGATTAAAAGGACTGGCCGCGTAGCTCGGCGCGTCGCGTTCTTTGCGTGCCGGTTGCACCGTGCAAATATTATGGCGAGGTCGCAGATGGCCCGTCAGAAAAGGAGTAAAAATTCCGTGCCGCGTCAAAGGTGAACGGTTTCACGCCAGAAATAACCAGTCAGCTTATTTTTATGATTCGCGTCGAAGAGAGTTTACATCCCTGTTTCATAAAACCACGTGTACAGATAAATGTTAAACGCTCAGGTAATATTTTATACGTAGCGTTCGCGATCAGTGAAATGGTACACGATCTTGAGAAGAATAAATTAAGAGACGGTTTTATGAATATCAGATGGGGGTCCATTTCGATGATAAACAGCTCTGGCTTGTCGGTCACGTACTCGAGCGACCCTTTTTGCAGCTGTTAGATTAATTAGACCGGGCAAACATTTTGCCCGACGACCACCACGGTCCCTTTCTCAATCCCAACCGTAGTTTGTCATCGCGCCTTCCACACCCAAAGTCGCTTCTAGCAACCTGACCTACGACGCGGAATGTCTATTCTTAGGCGGCTTAAACTTCATCCGTAAACGAAAACGGAGATTCGTGAATCATGTCGCGATTGTTGTGGATCGATCGACACCTGGTAATTATTGGCGAGCCGTGCACGTGCCGCTCTTCCTTTCTTTCGCACGCTGCCCGATTGCCAACGAGCAGACAGTTACCGAGACTGTAGTAGTAGTTATCAACTGGAATCAGATGAAAGCAGTGAGAATCAGAGTTTTTAAGTTTCGATACCTACTCTGTTTTTAAGGGATCGAGGGATTTCGTTCCTCTTGCGAAAACTGTTTGAGATCATGTTTGATATTTCTGTTCCACGCGTTCGATGACTCAATGACGGGCACATGGTGGGGTGCCCCCCAGTGAAACGATCTTTGTGGGGTTCGCACGGAAGGCCACGTGTGCGTTCCGAGTCAGATAAATCTACTCGCGTTAACTCTGTCCGTTTTCATCGTATTTACACGCCATGGGTCAATGTAACCCGGGCTGCGATACAGAGCTCTCGATGCCGGCCAGAAATAATAAATCTACGCGGACCCCTTCGAATGTAAATCATTTCCAATTCGATTATCCCGTATCGGCGTTGGAGCGGATTCGATCCTGTTGTTTGTAATTACGCTGCATTTCCATAAACACATTCGTTTTCACGTTTATTACAAATGTATCAACTTTCAAACGAATCGATCAACATTTTCATACGGGCAATCTGCCTCCAGGATCTTCTCGAGGTACCAACGGCTTTAAACGTTTCAAGCCAATATAGATCACGTGTTCTTTTGCGAGGTGGATAAAAGTGGAGTGCATACTCCTGGCCCCGAGAAAAAGCGAGACGCTCTAATTGGAGCGCGTGAGGACGCTCTCTGCGCCCAAAGGGTCGGATGATATTAATAGCCAAACGCAAATAATGCCGCATATCGTGACTACACAATTAAATTACCGTAACCAATTTATTAATCAAACCAAATGAAAATTCTCTTCGTACGATCCACCTTTCGCCCTCAGATACAATCGTGTCTCTTCCATAGGAACAGGGAACTTCGTTAAGAGAAACGATGTGATCGAGCCACGATAAAAATATTCAGAGGTGAAAAGAGGAGGGAGGCGAGGTCTTCCGAATTCGAACAACCCTTAAAGTTATTTGCGGACCGCGTTTAAAGCGTCGTTAAAGAAACGTCATCGTGTCTGATCGTGACACGACACCGACTTAATGTCACGCGCGACCGACTTTGCCAGGCTGATACAATTAGCCAAGTGAAGCCTAGAAACGCGGGACTGTTTAGTCTCGTCTGCTTTCTCACAATAAACATAATTTGATATAAAAGAAAGGATGCTAGCCAGTCACTCTCGAGCGTATTTAGTGTGTACGTACACTGTTGAAGGTGGATCTCGTTTCACGAGCATGAAATCGAAAGCGACGGTAAGATTCGAGCGGGGAGCGATGCGAGACGGAGCGAGAGTAACAGCAGCAGCAGCCCAGCGGTCAGGTCAGACCTCGTGGAATGATTTGAACCGGACGGTAAATATATCCGCGAGCCGGATGCCTAATCCGAGGCAGGCCTCTCGGAAGGGAGAAACTACCGTCTCGTCAAACGAAGAAACGCGGGTCTGCATTCTGCAGAGGCCGTTTACCGCCGACATCTCTCACGCGCGCATCCGTCACCCACGTGACAAATCGAAATAGACGACTCGCGATTAAACGGCTTTACGGTGTACGTATGTACGTATGACCATAGGTTCCCCTATAAAATAGAAGTATGTAAGAGAACGGAAAATCCAGAGGGAAAGAACACGAAGGTCATGGGTTACCAATGTCATAAATCAGGCCCTTTCCCTGGGACGGGTTGTTTCTTCAGAACTTTTCTTCCGATGGGGCTGGTTGTTCCAGTAATTCCAGCTGTTTCTCTTGTAAGAAGAATTTCTATTGTTAAACATTTACCAACGAATCGAATGAAAATAATTAATTCGTTGGATCGGAGCTTGTTAAGGTAGAATACATTCCGATCCTGTTCCCGATTCCCCGAGATCCCATCGTTACCATGTAACTAGCTACGATCACCAGCGAGAAAACATCGTTCGAAAACCGGCTAACAATATGCAATTACCTGTCTACTTAACGGGGAACAAAGAGAACCATGTAGGAACATTCTGTTGAAATGTGTATCCGGTACTCTCGCGACTTTCTTCGATTACGCGTGGCCAAAAAGGACGGATCGTAGTCGCGAATGTAATTACAGATTTCCCACAAGGGTTTCCCCGATCCCGTGGTCCGAGGCATATTTAAACGCATCTCGTTTAAACGTTCGCACAGCTTACAAGCAAGCAAGACCGCAACATATTTACCTATCGCGTACCCACGTTTAATGTTATTTCGTACGCTTTCACCGGAGCGACGCGACGATGGGAACAAGAACAGTACAGGCGGAAAGTATTTTGCATAATGCATGAGCACAGAGGGGAGAGAGATCTCGGTGTTCGACGATCAAGATCACTCGCGGGCTCCTGTCTAATAACAATTTCCTTCGCGAAAGGTACAGCGAACTGTTAACGCTCGCGTTGTTCAAAAAACGATGCATTGCATGCAACCAATATTTGACGAACTGATTTATGATTTTATTGGCTACGTGTTAGATCAATATAACGTTTACGTTAACTTTATACTTTCTATCAAGAAATTGTATTATTATTGAATTAGAAATGTCACGTAAGAAAGTACCTGGTGTTCTAAAGGCTACCTGGACCTCTACAAGGAAAAACCAGACCCCAAGCCTGCACATTGTTTATGACTCAGGCCTCGAGAATAAACAGTTACCTACTTATCAACTCAATAGCTTCGAGTTGTAAACAGGATGTGTTATTTTAAAGAAAATCCCTTTTTACTATTCATGGATAAATAGCCTTGCTCCTCTTGACTGCTGATTCATTATACGTTATTACTAAGACGACTACAAAGAAAGAAAATACCCTCAGGTCACTTACTGTTAGTCCTGGAACTCCCCTTTCACTAGCATGACCTCTGGTACCGATTTTTATGATGCTTCGTCAAAATGTATTTTTCTCCCGGCCTATTTCAACAGGACATGACTGTTCCTGTTACCTCCCTTACAATGAAAAGCTGTACCGCTTAATAAAATTTCTAGAGTTTCAACTGAAAAACTGTTTTACGTTATTCTAAACCTGGATAACAATGCACGTACATGCGCCATACGTTTGATTATAGAACGATGTAATGCACGCATAACTTTCATAAGGATTGCATAATAATCATCCTTACGCCCTGCTCACGAAAGGCTCCGATATTTACGTAATGTATCTGCTATTAAGAAAGAGAAAGATTAAAACGAAAATGCGTTGTAACGTTCAAATGAACAGCCGGCCTACATCGAGTTGTTTCGGGGGAGAACTCTATCGCTGATGATTACACAAAGCTTATCTACCCCTTCCGTGAACCGGCCCATCCTACTGTGTAAACTTAACGAATAACTCCAACCACGAGTATCACGAAACTACATCCGCGTTCATACTTGCGTGTTTCTTTTTACCGAAACGTTTGGTAAAAATTATACGCATCGCGCATTCTAAATTATGTGATGCGAGTCTATGCAGGTACGCACGCACGTAACTCGAGCGAGCTGACCCGGAGTAACTGAGTCTCAGGGTTAAAAGGGATATACTCGAAGAGGCGACGAGCATTAGTGCTCCTCGTAGCACGTGGAGGAGCGGATGCGGGATAATTGGCGAATCGATAGTTCCTCGAACATCGGGAATAATCGTCGAAAGAACCCTTAGCGAGCGAAACACAAAAGGAACCCTCAACGTTCCATGGATTGATACGCGCGACTCGAAAACAATTCGAGAGCCGCGATATTATTTGCTACGAACAGCGGGTATTGTGTACCAGGGTACGAGGGATAAAAAACGGTCTCGGTCCCGATCCGTTACGTTTATGTAAGAGCGGGAATGACATCTGTTCGTACACAGCTTCCAAGAGGTCTGCGCAACGCTCGTAAACGAATATTTTGAGAATCGAGAAACAACCAGAGTTGGATATCGTACATCCCGAATGTTCGCTGTCAAGTTCTCTGATCAATTCGAATTTTTAGTATTAATCTCCAGCAATCTATCAACCGTAAAGAAAATAGTGTTAAGTTTGATAGTACAGTTTTTATCGATACGTATAAGTATTAGTGCACTTATATGACGAATCACCGCGTGCGAGATAATCGGGATCGTGACAATTACTTCTCCCCGTAGTTTGTTTCACTCAGGAAAGATAGGATCTGTCCACAAAGGGTGGGACTGATACCGCTGTTTTTATGCGCCGTTCCATTCAAATGGTCCGGGAAGAAACATTCTCTAACGAGGCCCGTTGCTCGGTTAAAGCTTAAACAGAGGGAGGATCGGGCGGATTCGAGTGAAACGGATTCCGTGTATTGTGCATCCCCTTGAACGGAACGGAGCGGAAACGAAATCGATAACCTATACAAGAAGGGCACTGGCTCTGTCTCTCTTACCTCGGGTAGATGAAACGTTAGATCCTCGGGAGATGAGACGAACCGCTGCGATGTCCCTTCGGATGGTTCCTCGTCGGTCCCGATACGCAGCACATTTATTTATGAATCGACGCGTTGAATCGGTCGCCGGTTTATCTCCTATCGCGATTATCCCGTGAATCGAGGCGAACAATTTTCGGAGAACACGACACGCGAATTCGTACTTTCTTCGTTAAAATTCGTGATACAACTTTACGTTGGGAACTACAGCATCTTCCCTGTTCGTACTCGGCACTCGGTCTACCTCCACGCAACTAATCGCACCGCTTCGCGAACATTTTCGCACAGACTGCCAACTGCAACCACTGCACTGCTCTCTTCGTTTCGTACGCATGGACCTGAAGCACGGAGCGTTATGGGTAGGGGAGGAAACCGGCAGCAAAATACGTAAGGGGAGTGAAAGCTATCGGCGCAAGCGCGAGCTTACTAGCAGCGCCATCTGTATCGTCCCGCGGTTATTTTCAATTTGTCGATAGCGATACACGATAACAGTATCGACGGCCGTTTCAAGTTCTATTCTTTTGCAATTAATTAAATCGCAGCAGTAACGAAATATGTTTCAAATAAAAGTCGTAGGTATAATATCTTTGAGATCTGTAAGAAGTGTTATGTACAATTATGCATTTTTATGCGATCGGGAGTCTGCTCAAACGGCATTCATTGTTGAACATCGTGTTCATTGCGCACGCGCGGCTGGGTGGTAAAGACCGTGACACTCGGTAACCTGTATATAGAAAATAATTCTTAAGCTTTTGAATATTTGGGTAAATAAATAACTGAAGGAAGAGATGTATTCTGAGAATAGAACTCCTTTATAACAATGACTGTACCGCCGACTTTCGGTCTCAGTGACATTATTCATCTGAACGTTGGGGGAACAAGGTACAGAAACAATCATTCGAATTACTCCTTATAATTACGTATAATTATCAATTGCTTAGGTTTTCAACGTCGAAGCAAACGCTAACATGGGTACCTGACTCTTTCTTCACTGCATTGCTGAGCAACAGGATTGCCAGCCACAGAGATGAAGTCGGCGCGTTGTTCATAGATAGAGATCCAAAGTTATTTTCTATCATATTGAACTACCTACGGACGAAGGATATTGATTTGAAAATCGTGGACCTCCGTACGCTGAGACACGAAGCGGAGTACTATGGTATTACCCCATTAGTTAAGAGATTGATGCTGTGCGAAGATTTGACTCAGTCTTCGTGCGGCGACGTATTGTTTTATGGTTATTTACCACCACCGAGTAAGTTACTCCTATCTTGCATAATGAGAAATAAAAGAAGCGAGTTATTTATTTTGTGCTTGTTATATTTGACAAGGTATACCGTTGCAAGAACCTACTACTGTCGCTGCGAACGTAGGAGATGTTTCTGTTCATGGCAGAATCTTATCCAATAGTAATAATTCCAGGACAGATTTACCCTCTACTTCTCAGAGTACAGCTTCTGGGAGCTCGAGTAGTCAAAATAATAATGGTACTACGAGAATAATATAGTTAATCAATGAATTTTGACACGTATTCAATGGATACTGGTTTCAGGGCAACAAAATCCTAAAAGCATACTTGGTAGCCATGTGAGAAACTCTTCGTTGGATTATAGAATCCAACAAAAAGGATTACCACATTCGCGTACATCATCTTTAGATTTAAGACACGTTAGAAACAATTCAGCGGACTTAAACAAGTTGTACAAAAATGATATAAGTTTAGTGTTTGGCCCTCAGCAAGGTAAACGAATAGAATGTAATGTTACAAGTTCTGATTGATGATTAACAAACATTTTGTTTATGCAGTTTCATCGTGGGTCGATCCGTTAAGGGTTCAAATCATAAAGGCGCATCACAATTGGATCGTGATTGCTTATGCGCATTTCATAACTTGCTATCGGCTTAAAGACTCCTCCGGCTGGCAACATGCATTTACTAGTCCTCACATAGAATCAGTGATCGAAAGGGTGGCAATAGCGTCCAAACTAAGTACCAGTGGCGATGTTAAAATGGTAGCTATTTCGTATGGGAATCAAGTTCGATTATGGGGTATTTCAGCAAATGGAATGAAAGCTAACATCGGGACGTTTAATTTAAACGTTCGTGTGGAATATTTGTTTTTTATTGGTAGCCAATTAGTCGCTTTGTCTCCTACTGACAAAATCGGCGTTTGGCATGCAATGACGCATCATTGGCAAATACAAGATGTAGTACCAATTTTATCATTTGACACAGCCGGTTCGTTCCTCCTACTAGGATGCAACAATGGATCGATTTATTACATTGGTAATGAGCATTGATGAGTTCGAATTAACAGTTTCATTCTTCCGAATTGCTATGATAAAACTTTGATTTGCATTTTGATAAAATTTTCAGATATGGAAAAGTTTCCTTTAAGAATGAAAGACAACGACTTACTTGTAACCGAGTTGTATCGTGATCCGAACTATGATCCTATCACAGCCATATCCGTATATTTAACACCGAAAACGTGTAAGTTATCCCATTTATTATTACCTATAAATATTTTACTGTGAATGATTAAACACAAGACTTTAAGGCAACTGGTTTCATGGCCAGCATTGTCTTCGACGATAAATATTACAGTATATCTCTGTATTACAGTATAGCAGAAATATCTTTTCAAGTGACGTGCGAATAAATGGATTAATGTTTAAATATTAAATCCGCTTGTATTCAGGAATGTAATAACAAACGTCACATTCCTTTCTTATTTATTACGTTACTTTATTTTATTCTATTTTATTCTTTTTTAGGTAATCAATATGCAATTTCGTTTCGCTAACGTACTAACAATATAATTCCGATTATAAATTTTGTTTCTTTTTAATGAAGAGTACAGTTCTCTTTTAATAGATTTATACGTATGTAAACCAATAAGAGTCACGGTTCTCGAATGTTAAACGTTTCATTTTCTCACCGTCAAGTCGAATAATGTCTTTGAGTATTAATGAGAGTTTATTATTACATTCTTTGCTTCATGATTTCGTACAACTGGATAAATAGCACAAGGCAAGTATGGGTCGATACGACAATGTTCTACAATATTTTCACAATCAAAGTCACGTTCGAAATGACATGTCCTTCCTGCATTTTGCATTAAACATAACGCATTACTATGAATACTGATTACCGCAACCTTCCTCTCCAGGTGTAGCGTGTCATTCTCCAGTGATTCAGTAGACCATATTCATATGTATGTATATACATTGCTTTCGGCAACACTTCGTGTTAAAAACTCTTCGTAGATTTTACACGTGCCGAAGGATCTTTTAGTTATTTTACTCAACAAACAAAAGTTACGCTTCAGTGATCTACCTGAACACTGAACTGTACTTATAACAATTATTTTTTCACTGAATATACACAACAACCCCGCTATCCTTATATATCCAGTTGTACCGATTATAATACTTTGATTTTTTCTTTATTTTTGTCACTTAAACGATATAGCGACGTGTTTTATGGCAAACATCTGGGAGGGGAAGGGAAGGGACTAAGCGACACGTACCTCTGCTTGCATAGTTAAATACCTCCAAATGCATATATGAACTTTATTTTCTTCGTTAAAAATGTTGTCAATAGTTTCGTACTTAGCACTTTGTACAACACGTTTACAACTTATCAATGTACATACAGTACATGAATAATGTATGCTACGATAGTGTGAATACATTTTGGATATCGCTTTATAAATATTTGTTCTCTGTTGCAACGTTAAAACGCATGTAATGTCTATACAGGTCATTTATTAACAGAACGTATTAACAAGAAGTATACACGTACATAAGAGATCTCTCCTGTTATCACAGTCTTCAATATACATATGTATGTCCGAATCTTAATATCACATGCCATTTACACTTTACATTAAAAAATGTAGTCACATTGACAGATTCGTTTTGCATCGAGGCGACGTAGCGTAATTTTATTATCTCTTTTCATACAGCCGTCTGTGGTAATTGGATCGAAATTGCGTATGGCACGAAATCCGGTAGTGTTCGAGTTATAGTCCAACACCCTGAGACCGTGGGACATGGTCCGCAGCTGTTTCAAACGTTCACTGTGCATCAGAGCAGCGTGACGAAAGTACGTTCATCGGCTGTCTTTATTGAATTATCAACACTAAATGTTTCATACAATTTTACGTTGCAGGTAACGTTATCGGAGAAGTACTTGGTATCGGTTTGCTCAGAGTACAATCATGTTAGAAGTTGGGCGGTGACAAGATTCCGTGGAATGATATCCACTCAACCCGGATCAACGCCCGAGGCTAGTTTCAAAATCGTATCTCTCGAAGCGATCGAACCGTGCATCAGCTACAACGCTGGGAATGATTTTGGTACGTTCACATAAAAGAGATTCGTGAAATTCAACGGCATAGAAAATAATTTTGATTGTTTCTTTTTAATAAAAAATCAGGACCATTTGGAGAACAGGACGATGAGCAAGTTTTTGTACAAAAAGTTGTACCTGAGACTGATCAATTGTTCGTACGTCTAGCATCGAACGGGCATAGAGTTTGTGTGATTAAATCGGTGGATGGTAGTATTATCAGCTCGTTTTACGTGCACGAATGCGAGGGTATGGGTTCAAGGCCTAGACGTTTCATATTCACTGGACATTCTAATGGCACCATACAAATGTGGGATTTAACAACAGCTTTAGAGCCACCGGCGTCTTCCACAAAAAGTAATATCGTTCCAATCTATCTTAATTAACACATTAACATCGATTGTTACGCTGAGTATATCGATTGCAGATTTGCCCGGCGGACCAACTCCGGAAGAGCTCTGGAAGCTGTTAGATCAATGCGATTTAAGTAATAGCCATTCCTCGACGCCGTGTATCAGCCCGTGCCCGTCGCTGATATCAACAGGTCCCAGTATAAAAACCAGTAACGTGCTGTTTCTCAACCAATCCCAAAATACCGATGCAACGCCTTATATATATGGAAGATATTGAATTTCGTTGAATAAATTTACATTTTAAAAAATAGTATATAATATTTATATAAATACTTTATTTAACAGTTCAGATTTTTATATTTAGAGAAAACTTATTTTATCAGCAATAAAGTACGATTAAATTTTACGCATTAATTGCTTAACTTCAAAACGCGTTCCACGTTAAATACATAGGATACAATGTTGTACAGTTCTAAAGTGATCTCCTTTGTTTCCACAGAAGCATTATGCCAGATTTTAAACTCATACATGCGACCCTGCATTCTCTTGTATTTTACTAATCATAAGTGGTTGAACATTTATATACATTTATGGCATTGTAATACTGTTATTTGTTATCTCTATCATTTAAATAAATACTAAGTGTAAGTTTCGTTAGGTATCATTATGCATATGTAAATAGGAAACAAGTAATCTCGAAATAAAACATTTTTTACACTTGTACGACGGGTCGGTGAAATATTTATAGAGAAGTATGTTCTTACAGGATTGATTTCTATTCATTTAAAATAACATTATTTATTACAATGTTATACCTGCTATCTCTTTCAGGTCCCCGTAGAGATTTATCTGAATTTTTATTAACATTCTCATGATTACAACTGCGTAAACTTAATTACGTACATAAACTTAATTACATTAATTATTACCGTGATTTCATATCATACAGTTCTGTATCACATGACTCGCTTGTCCGTGATAACTTGTTTGCACGAACGTTGCACCACAAACACTGATGTCAAGTGCCCTGAAATTTATCGTTTAATAATCTGTGAATTATCAATCCTCTTAGAGATAAGCAATGACTTCGTACCTGTTTTAGTGAAGAGGAAAGCAGCGTATGTCCCGAACAACGTTGTAAACGCACATTGGAAACCTAGATACAATTCGAATATAGCGTCCGTAACATAACGTAAACAAAGAACGAAGAGCGATACTCACAAGACAGAAGTATCGCATGTTTCAGACTCATGCCTAGTTTCATTCTATCTACCAGGTGATGAAAATGGGCAAACCCAAAAAATAGAGGGCATATAAATATGGCAGTGACCGGTGCGAAACATTGGAGCAGCAACGGTAGCATACATGCTCTGAACGTCAACTCCTCGGCTAAAGGAGCGACCACCATGTTTCTCCACCATATTATTGTTCTTATATTCCCAAGCCAGTACATGGGTACTAGAAGAAAATCGAAGAACACGTATTCACGAGAGTAATCGTACCGTGAACATCTATGAGCTTCAAATACTGACCGTCGTATAATCTATAAGTTCCATTGAGACCTCGTATACATATTGGCCCTAGAAATAGTATCATTGTTAATAACAATGGTATCACAATTGCTTGAAGCAATCCGGCCCATCTTAGACCTAATAGCTCCCAAATTGTCGTCTGGAAAACAATGAGACATTACGATAAAACCGATAAATACAATTGCACAGGTGAATAGAATTACCTTTTGGTATATTTGTTCATTGATTCCAAAATACAGGAACACAGGAGATATAAATGACATGATAAAAACGCTAAAAAATCTTTGTTTTATTACAGTGGAATGATCACTGAAATAAAAAGAGGTTTAATTAGTACGATTGATGGTATATCTTTTTGCGAAGTAAAAACGATCCTCGTAAGAGTAAAACGAAACGAATTGAAACCGTTTAGCAAAGTCTAAAACGATTATTAGAACGATTTTGATTTTGTAATCCGTTTTAAGCAGCGCGAAAATTACGAAAGAAATCGAAGTAAAAAGATCGGCCAATAGGGGCGCTGGTCATTCGACCCTCGTCCAGAAAAGCGACTGCGTGAATGGGAGAGAATCAAAGAGTAGACATTCACGTTCTCGGTCGACGTGAATACAGTTACACTTTATTCGTGGTTTCCTGTGGTTCGCCGTTAAACGACCGACAGAAGGAACAGGAGACGCGCAGGGTCGCCGAGAAAATGGACATTTAAATGTCTAAAGTTTATCGTTACTGTTGATCGGCATACGTACCTACTGTACGATAACCCCCATACATAGAGACCCGCGACGAACATCACCGACAGAACGAAACATGATAGGATCGCGGTGGTCATGCAGGATAAATCGGTATTTCGGTCGGCGGTCTCCATAACTCCGTACTGATGTTGGTTGCTCGTGTCGCGATCCATCGCAGAAGAGGGAATCGGTAAAGTGAGGGATAGAACGCGCGAGAGAGAAGGATCGCTTAGGAAGGAAAGAGCGAGGGGGCGAGAGGGGGACAGAAGAAATTCATCCGATTGGCGGTCTGGCACCAGTCGGCAGTCCTATCGTCAATGAGAAGATGGCCGCTGGGCTCGGTGGAAGTGTCGCCATTGTTTAGTGTTTAGTTGTTTCACCGTTTCTCGCATAATTTTATCGGGAAACACGAAGAAAATGCCAAGTGCGTCGTTCACATCGTCGCGCAATTACGTGCGGAGATCCCGAAGAAAAGGTGCGAACAGGATCCCCCTGCCTTCGAGAACCACCTCGGGTAAGAGCCCTGCATCCGGACCTCGGTTCACTGCTCACCTGTCTCTTGCTCTCTTCTCTGCCTTCACCTACTTCGATATTCCCGGATACCGATCGCCCTACCGATCCGAGGCACGACATCCGTTCGACCTACGTCCTTCTCGCCGATCGTACATCCTCGTAACACGATCGGGACGAGCTGATACTCTCCTCGCCTACCCACGTCCTCTCGCACACGATTCACTTACGTTCGGGATGGCCGAAAAACGTAGATCTCCGATGCCTCGGTGACGTTCCCCGACGATCAACGTACGCTCGCCAGCTCTGGCTCGGCCTCTATTCTACGAACACATCGATCAAGACGTTCTATACGTATCGCGATCGTCAATTTTTACTCTGGAATGTCGGCTCAAAGTCTACACTTCACCCCACCCCCCTTTTTTGTAATTCCGATTTATTAGACGTTCAGCTGTACGAAATTTATATACGACCGATGCTCGCGCAATTTCGAGGCAAAAGGTCAACCCTCTTTTTCAACGTGATATCGCGTTCGACCGCTGAGTTTCTATTAAATTGGTCGAATGTTCTACTTTTCCAAAACATTTTCCGCACGAATGCCGCATCGTTCACGGTATTATTATCGCCGCGAGGGTGCCGAAAATCATACTTTTGCCTATAAATCCGCTTTAATAATTGGCTGTGCACACGCGTGAAACGTACCTATGCATCCGATGACGCACGTTCTAAATTTTAAAACGGCCTTTTGTAAAAGCTGTTTTCTCGATCCGAACTCGTCTTCGAGCTTCAGCGTTTTACAGTTTACTTCGATACAAGTGCGCGCACGCGAAATTGTCAAATCTGATACTCGGTTACAAGGTTGCTTTCGTTTTCCAGCCGAGCCATGCGACTTGCCATGTTCAGCGTCAAATCAGATACCTCCTGGTGGTGGAGTCGGCGGTGGAGGAGGTGGAGGCGGGGGTGCAAGCGGTGGAAGAGGATCGTCGCCCAGCGTGTCCGGTGTCGCTGCACCGTCGCCGTCCCCGTCGCATTCACATTCATCCCCGTACGATTTAAGGCGTAAAAGTCCACCTCATCCGGATCCGGCTCCAGGCACCAGTTCCGCGCTACCTCCCTCGGGTGGTAGCAGTATAGGAGCCACGCTCGGTACTTCATCGTTACCAGCGAGGAAAAGACCCAGGCGGACGTGCTCGTTGTCCACGGATGGTACTATTTATTTATCGGCTTAGACGTCCGATTTCAAACGGGATGCTCAAATTGATTTCGTCGTTTCTTAGGTACGACCACGAACACGGCGGCGCATTATCTCCAGTACGAGCTACCGGACGAAGTGTTGCTCACGATATTTAATTATCTAATGGAACAGGATCTGTGTAGAGTTTCGCAGGTTTGCAAACGTTTTCAGACGATTGCGAACGACACCGAACTTTGGAAGTCCTTGTACCAGCAAGTCTACGAGTACGACTTGCCGCTGTTTAATCCTGCACCCTGTAAATTTGAATTTGTATCACCGGACGACTCGGATTACCCGAACCCGTGGAAAGAAAGCTTTAGACAATTATATAGGGGAGTGCACGTTAGGCCAGGATTTCAGGATCTGAAGTTCAAGGGTCGGAATTTGCCATACTTCAACACGGTTCAAGGAGCGTTAGATTACGTAGACGAATATAGAAGCAATAGCGGTTCCTCGTCGAACAACAGCTCGACCACGTCTTCTCAGGGGAACTGTTGCGGGAATAATTCTCAAACTACCGAGGAGGTGCCGCAACATTTAGTTTTCTTACACGCCGGCATCTACAGGGGCGAATTTCTAGTGATCG
>SHCU01000122.1:229184-249360 GCA_004307685.1 Ceratina australensis
GAAGCAATAGCGGTTCCTCGTCGAACAACAGCTCGACCACGTCTTCTCAGGGGAACTGTTGCGGGAATAATTCTCAAACTACCGAGGAGGTGCCGCAACATTTAGTTTTCTTACACGCCGGCATCTACAGGGGCGAATTTCTAGTGATCGACAGCGACGTCGCGTTAATCGGAGCGGCACCCGGAAACGTAGCGGAATCGGTTATATTGGAACGAGAAAGCGAATCTACAGTTATGTTCGTGGAAGGAGCGAAGCGAGCTTACGCCGGACATCTCACGTTAAAGTTCACCCCGGACGTTACCAGCACCGTACCGCATCATAAGCATTATTGTTTGGAGGTCGGCGAGAATTGCAGTCCCACGGTCGATCATTGTATCATCAGGAGTTCGAGCGTCGGTAAGTGAGGTTCAAGTAATTTTATCAATCGTTAACTTGGTCCCAGCTATATTGATCGTTGATCCTCGAAACTCGTGATAGTCGGAGCAGCTGTTTGCGTGTCCGGCGTCGGCGCGAATCCTGTGGTGAAGAACTGCGATATCTCGGACTGCGAGAACGTCGGGCTTTACGTAACCGACTACGCGCAGGGAACCTACGAGGACAACGAAATATCGAGAAACGCGTTGGCCGGGATCTGGGTGAAGAATTACGCGAATCCGATCATGCGAAGGAATCATATTCATCATGGGAGGGACGTCGGGATCTTCACGTTCGACAACGGGTTGGGGTACTTCGAGGCGAACGACATCCATAATAATCGAATAGCAGGGTTCGAAGTAAAGGCCGGTGCTAATCCGACGGTCGTACACTGCGAGATACACCATGGCCAAACTGGCGGTATTTACGTCCACGAAAACGGTTTGGGTCAGTTTATCGACAACAAAATCCATTCGAATAATTTCGCCGGCGTTTGGATTACCTCCAACTCGAACCCGACTATACGTAGAAACGAAATTTATAATGGACATCAAGGAGGGGTATATATATTCGGGGAGGGACGAGGCTTGATCGAACACAATAACATCTATGGCAATGCCCTGGCTGGCATACAAATCAGAACGAACTCGGATCCTATCGTTAGACACAACAAAATACATCACGGCCAGCACGGTGGAATATACGTGCACGAAAAAGGGCAAGGTTTGATCGAGGAGAACGAGGTCTACGCGAATACTTTGGCAGGGGTTTGGATAACCACGGGATCGACACCGGTATTAAGAAGAAATCGTATTCATAGTGGAAAGCAAGTCGGAGTTTATTTTTATGACAACGGACACGGAAAACTAGAAGACAATGATATTTTCAATCATTTGTATTCAGGAGTACAAATAAGGTAATTTCAATGGTTTCTCTTTTTCTAATGACTAATTTTCTAACTTCGTTCGTTGTACGTTAATCGTTTGATGGAACGTTAGGACTGGAAGCAATCCGGTGATACGTGGAAATAAGATATGGGGCGGACAGAACGGCGGCGTTCTCGTGTATAATAGTGGATTAGGTTTACTCGAACAAAATGAAATTTTTGATAATGCAATGGCTGGAGTTTGGATCAAAACGGACAGTAATCCCACATTAAAGAGGAACAAGATATTTGACGGCCGAGATGGCGGAATTTGTATATTTAATGGTGGCAAAGGTGAGGCTTGCTTTCGGCCGTTAGAAAGATGTTTTTCCGATTCGAGGGACAATCGTTTCACTTTACTCTTCTCCAGGCGTGCTGGAAGAGAACGACATATTTCGTAACGCGCAAGCAGGAGTGCTTATTTCTACGCAATCTCATCCTGTCTTGAGGAGAAACCGGATTTTTGACGGGTTGGCAGCTGGCGTTGAGATAACAAACAACGCGACTGCCACGTTGGAGTTTAATCAAATTTTCAATAATAGATTCGGTGGTCTCTGCTTAGCGAGCGGAGTGCAACCCACGACTAGAGGTCATTAGACATTTTCTCATCCGAAATCGACGGTACGCGTCGGTTACGAACCGATAATTAATCCGTTCTCCCGTTTGTTTCAGGCAATAAAATATTTAATAATCAAGATGCGGTCGAGAAAGCAGTCGGGAATGGGCAATGTTTATACAAAATTTCCTCGTATACCTCTTTCCCAATGCACGACTTCTACCGCTGCCAGACATGCAACACGACAGACCGTAACGCGATTTGCGTGAACTGCATAAAGACCTGTCATGCTGGCCACGATGTAGAGTTCATCAGACATGATCGGTAAATATCGCCAAAGATATCACGCGTGTTTATCTCTGCGATCGGCGAACAGTCTCGTAAATTAATTCGTACGTTTCAGATTCTTCTGTGATTGCGGTGCTGGAACATTAAGTAATCAGTGTCAACTTCAGGGCGAGCCTACACAAGATACAGACACGTTGTACGACAGTGCAGCGCCGATGGAATCGCATACTCTAATGGTCAACTAGGAACTAACTTAAATTAATATTAAAAGAAACATGCAAAATCGAAAGAAAGAAAATTAATCAAGTCGACTTCGAACCTGTAAGTCAAAAATAATGCAAAAATCACAGAGTAATTTGTTGCCGAGTTCTTTATTATCGCGCACACTTGTTTTCTCGTCATTGTGATTGTTAATTTTGTAAAGATATCGTTATTGTTAACATATTCCAATTAACGATAATTTCATTATCGTCATTATTAATAATTAATATTAATTATCATCATTATTATTATCCTCATGCTCATCGTCGCTTCATTTTTCGTCGGGTATTTCGAATAATATTCCCATTAAATTGTAATATTACGCTCGTAAATTCGTGTTCGAATCGCGTCATCTTCATTTCGTTATCATCGTCATTATTATATATATATATATATACATATATATAAATCAAGAGATAGTATATTTTTTATTAAAAAGAAAATTAGTACTCAATTTTGACGTACGTATTTATTATTATTGTGAACGGATGTACGTATTCGTGTTCGATTAGGTATTGCTAAAACGTGGATTCGAATTTGTAACATAATACTTTATTTTATCGCGAGGCAGGAAAATCGTCAGAGAGCCGTTTTCTTCTCTTTGTTTTCTTGTCTTTCTTTTCAATTCCCCTTCGTTGGAGCGATCTCGTACAATAAAGAACTCCGCAACGAAACGAATAAAAAATAGAAAGAGAGCCGTCGATTAACAATAAGAACAAGTGACAATGAATCTTTCTTATGTAAGCGAATCAACTGATTAAAAAAAAAATGTTTAATTTGTTCAAAACGTGTAATTGAAACGAGACGGGAGGATAGGACAAATTACCGCGGTTAATCGTGACGCAACAAACAATCGTTACACGTGAAACTTTTTTTTTTAACTTCATACGTAAATCAAGAAAAGTGCAGTGAATCCGTGTATAAAAGAGCGAGTCACACACACAAGAGGCATACGTGTCTGACACGACCGGTAGACGAAAGGAACACAAGGACGCGTAACGATCGTGACGCTCTACCGAGATGACTGGTTTAAACGACGAAGAAGTTCGCGCGATGCAACGGTGCATTGGTAAGGGATGAATCGAGAAAATTGTTTGAACTTACGATAAAGCACAGTGCCGCGGATGTAAATTGTGTATAATCGTACTTCGTTAATAAACGCGAGCCAGGCAGTAATGTTAAATGAAATGACTGTATTGTTTACTCGGAACAGAGACAGGGATCAGCGCCGCGGATTCAAGGAGATGGACGCGTGTTACGGGAATCTGTTGCCCGCGAGACCTCACGCGTCGAACAATAGAAAGCACGAAGAAGTGCATATTGTGTATTCGAACGTATAAGAATTGGAATCATAGATGGAAAGAGTCAAGGAGTCAAGTCTGAGATCAGGCGAGTAATCGGATGGAACGACGACGACGACGACGATGACGATCACAAGCATAGTAATAACGATTTCGAGGCGCACTGGAAACGCGGCGGTACAAATTTTGTGAGAAGATCAAACAGCCAGTACGATGATTCACGATGGCATTCGCTTGGGAATGGATGTCTAAAACATGTGATATGTAAAATTCACAACTGGAATAATCAAAATGGAAGCGGTAAACATCCTGTACAATCCTATGAATCCTCTTTTTTTGTCGTTGTAAGTTTACCTCGTAATACACATATACAATTCTTCGATTCTACTACCCGCATTGTGAATAGTGATGGCCCTAAGTTGCCCTATGGGGGAAGTGCATAATAGTAAGACGAACAAACTAAAAATCTGAATAAAGCAAAAAAAAATAATAATAATAATTAAATAAATAAGTTTAAAAACGAGTCGTTGCAACGTAAGTTGGTGCACACCAGTGAGAAACGTAATACGAACGAGGGAAGATAAAGGAAGAAAAAAAACGCGATATACTGTCCGAGGAACAGTTAAAAAAAAATCAAGTAATCTCGAATTTTTAAAGTAATCCGATTTTTTAATATTATGTTAGTGGTAAAAATCTAATCATATTATTATAATTGTATTTCAAGGGCCGACACCTCTTGTACGCTGAGAAAAAAAAGAAAATGATGAAAAAAGCGCCTATTAGCGATAATTTTAGACGCAAAACTACACGACGCATCCATTTATGAAAAATGATCAAATGTAAAATAAGTAGACGAAACGTTTCGAAATCATTGCGGTAAAATTTTGTTTTGCGCGACGAAATTTTACGAGCCTCTGTCCATATTCATTGTTCGTACGATAGTATCATCATTTTTCTTTTTTTTTCGTAATATCGTTTGGTAGAGAAGAAAATGGGTAATGGTGCGTGAGAAATTGCCTTTGAACTTAACGACCTAAGGTCCGTAGTATTACACACCGCAGTGTCATATTATACATAGTGTAACTATATATAATGTTTAACACGTTACTTGCACTGAGAACAGTCTGAAGATCAGTCAAAGGCATTTTTCATCTGTGCATAGTTAGAAGGGCGAATTTTTGACGCTTTACTTTTAGTTTTCTTTTTTTTTGGACTGATACTATTCTACGTTTTGTTGATTTTGTTTAAAGAATAATTGCCCGTAAGAGGGAATCGAATCTATTTTGTAATTTGAAACTTGGAATAGAAGAACTACAGAAAAAATAATGAGAAAATCTATTTGGAAGAAGGAAATGAAAGGAACGTGGAAGAAAAATAGTTGCACTTGGATGTTATTTTCTGCGCACGCTCGCTCTCTACGTTGTAGTGGTTGAAATTTATTTGTCGATCGTTTTTTCGATACTGTCTCGAGTATTATTTACGAAATGTTAAATCTGTGTTTATGTATTTAGGAGAAAAGAAATGAAACTTGCAAGAGGAGAACCGATGACCTTTTTGTGTGCCCTTTTTTTTTTGACGCGATCTCTCGTAGCTGTAACCATCTTCAATCATCGTTCAATCGAGCCCGAAAGGAATCTAAGGTCTTTTTCTGTGATTTTTCTATCTTCTAACAGTTTCAAAACACGTTGAATTATAAGATTTTCTTAATGGTAAACATTGTTTTGCGCAGCAGCCGTTTCTCCGAATGCATTCCCGTGCGCCAAATTTATTTCTACCTTTTTGTACTACATACTCTTGAAACTGTTCTTTTTCAGCGACTCCTATTCCATCCGTTTCGAAATCTATCGACGCACGTCTCGAATCAAACGGGAGATTAGACCGAGGAGAACAAAAAGGAAGAGAAACTAGCGTTACGCAATGTCTCTGCATAGATGCGAAACAGAATAAAAATGAAAGAGAGAGGAAAGAGGTTCGTCGAACGATTCGCTACTCGGCTGCAGCACGATTCAAATGTTTCTTCTGTTTCTCGTTGTTGGATGTATTTTAGAATGTAAGATTTGAGATCAGCAATAGGAATCTGTTATGTTTGAATTCATTGTAATCCCAGTGACGAAGAAGAGGAAAAATAATCGATCTTTACTGAGTATGAAAAAGAAAAGCTCTCGTTCCGGAGAAGAACGTAGTTACTCTCGTACCCGGTGAAAAGATGTTCAAGTATATACCGTGAAACTTTGGCGTATAGAAGTAAATCAAGGACTAATGATAGGAAACAAATTAACGTTGATCAAACGCGCATGTACGAAGCGTATTTGGTGAATGAAAATTCTTCCTGTGGCTTCTTAGTCACCGTGAAACGGAAGAAAAATCTCCGCGCAAAGGAACAATTAATCATTGATGGAAGTTGTCGCATACCGCGTACAAAGTTAAGTTTCATTATCTAATTTAATTGCGATCTTGTTTCTTTTTTTTTTATTAAATTACTATTCACATTTTCATTCATTATTGTACATTCGTTCGTGGAACCGTTACCAGTATAAATTCTTTTTTATCTCATTCTCGATCAAGCCCCAAGTTAATCGCATCTTATTTATCGAATCTTCTCTTTCATCGTCTTCGCCTTCTCGACTATATTTTCCTTTCTTTTTTTTTGTATCATTTCGTAACGCCTCTTCTCATCGTTTCAGTCCACACTGTCCACCGAAGCGTGTTAACTCCGATCTTTCGAACAGCAAAAAACTTGCCATTAATTACGTTAGTTGCCATAGTTCTCTCGGTTCCGTTTTTGCGGTAATGAGAAGGAGAGGATGCTATAGATAGAGGTATAAATAAAACGAAACACAGTGTGCAAAAGCGGAGATAGAGTATAAGGAAGCGTGAAAAGAGAATGAGGATGGAAACAAGAACCCGCAAAAATTAATATACCACAATGTATTCTGTATATATAAATATTAATTTGCCTATTATTATATATAAATACGATTATATATATATATGAACATATATATATAACACATTGATTATACCATTATAAAAGAATATATTATTATCAATTGTAATTTTTATTTTATTTTTTTTAGTGTATCCTTGTTATCATCGCTATCGCTGATTTTTCTTCATTATTTTCCTTCGTTGCGATCGTGTTTTATTACCGTGTAGAAAGTAACGATCCGATCGAGGAGTCGACGAGGCAATTTCTTTAAGGACCGACTGACCGGTGCGACGAATTATGTGTTATCCGTGCCCTGTAGGTATACGACTGCGTAAATGGTATGCTTGTCCACGGAATGAGATTACGATTAAGACTATTAATATAATTGATAAGTATGCGAGCGACAGAGTGACAGACAGCCGAACCCAGTTTGCGAGACGAACGATGATGATTTATCTTGAAAATAGTTCCGAAACTTTTACGTAACGTGAAAGATCCACAGATGCCATGGCCTTAATGAAACATACACCTAACAAAACAAGGGAGAGGAAGAGCCCTCCGATGATAACGTGTACGTACGCTTCGACCCGTATTAAATGCTCGGGACTGTTCTTCGAGAGAGAGGGACGAGCATAAGTTTCTGGCATCATTTAATTGAATCGTTTTGAAACGATGGATGATATCAGAAGACGGGAGAGTACAGTTTGATCCTCCCGATTTTTCAATACTGTTTCGAAACATTCTCTCGAGGATCAATGAGAATTTGTACTGGGCATTCATCGTCACTGATACACTTTTAGCAAGTACCGCAACGCACGTGTAATCGGTAGTGTCGAAAGTTACCGGGGCGAATTCTTCACGCAGCTCAAATAATAATATTATATCACGCATAAAACTCTCGGTGAGACACGCGGATGTATGTATGTATGTATGTATGTATGTACCATACCTACATCGTTAAGCCTCCGTCGGGTTCATCGTATCCCTGTTCTCTTTCGTTCACTTCTACCGATAGAACTTGCCCGCACCGAGTAAACGGAATAATATATTTTTACGATCCGAACCCCCTGGGGAAAACAGATTTTTGGGGACAACGTAGTACGGAGCAGAAAAGGTATATTAGATGGAGTATCGATGATTAGTTAGCGTTGATCGGGTGGTAAATTGGAACCGATGGAGGGCACTAGATACGGAAGGAACGCGGGATTGATTTGACGATTTTCACGTGAAACGGTGAAACGCATCGAGCACAGCCTTACATCGTACGTATGTATTTTCATATAGTACAATATACATAAGCCGATAGACGAGGAAACGAAATAATGATAAGTTGATCGTTTTTGTAATTCTCGGGTCTACTTTGCAGCGGTCGCCGTGACTGATCGACGCATAAGATATGGTTCAGTGCTTCCGAACCGAACGAACTTGTATATTTCTTGATTCTCGATGATCACGTACGTTGTTTATTATTGCATATTATATTACGGTATTAGAACTGGTATATTATAACGATAGTGTCTTACGCGCGAGGGGGGACTAACCGTGTCACAGGACTCGCATCGAAAGTGGGAAGAGGCAAGCCAGGGCAGAAAACTGGTTTACGACACAAATATTTCCTGTTGCTCCGGACATCGTTTCATCAGTTCCGTGGCCAAAAATCTGTCGAATCGTTTCTAAGGAGAGAACGGCTAAATATTTGTGCGATAAACCGTCGAGCGAGGGAGAGAAAATTGCGTTGTGCGGCTACGTTAGATTCGTGGGAGGAGAGAACATCTATTTTTCACGCGGACCGTGAAAATGTACAATAAGTTCAATTGTAAATATATGTATCGCGACTCGCGTACGTTCGGGGGAGGAAACGATCAATAATAATAGTGATAGTAATAAGGAATCTAATGGTGAAACGTCGCGGGTGACGCGAAGCGAACAACTTCGCTGCTTAAAGATACTTTTTCTAATTGTAAGTAGGACGCGGCGAACGGGGTCCGAACGATTCGTTGTTTGTTAGATAACTAAGCACGATTTCCACGCTTTAAATAAGTACATGGAAGCGGCAGCCACGAGGAAACACCGCGCGTCAGTTGCCGGAGCACTGATTTATTAACGAGAGGATTAAACGTTCGGCTAGAACTTTTTGTATGGACGAACAAGTCGAACTAATTTTTTTCACGTAACACGCTAGATCGTAAGGGAGGTAGAAGTCGCGTCTTCGCAACGGTCGCAAGAGGGATGCGATCGTACCCGTTACAATTTTTATTCTAACGATAAGAAGATGCGAAGAGGTACGCGAACCTATCAAAACGCTTAACTGTTGATTTATCGTTTCGAGCAGTGAGATCATTGACAGAATGGACTGGTACTAACGATAAGTAACGTTATTATTGCTCATAGTACACGAGAAAGTTAGCGCGAGTGAGAGTGAGAGAGAGAGAGAGAGAGAGAGATATCTGTATAGGAATTGAAAGAGCCGCGTTTCCAGCGGGTAATAAAAACTAAACATGTAAAATGTTCAAAGAGAACCGAGACAATGGCCTATAGACAAAGCGCGGGAGGGTAGTCATTCTTTTTTAAAATGAGATACGCGAGGAGAGGCAAAGACAGCGCGTTTTTTCTCGGATTACGAATCGTCAAGAGAAAAGAATCGAATATCCGCTGCGATCTTTCTCGATATGTCCTGCAACGTTCGAGCGGCGACGACATACTGTATTATTCAAGTGTATAATAGAGCCTCCTAGCCAGTAAGTCGATATAAAGGATATTAAATTCGATAATTGGATTCGACGAACGTTCTTATCCGAGGCGATGTAGCCAACTCGAACTTTCTTTCTTTCCTTTTCTTCACCTGTTTCGCGTTACACTTTTCAACGTGTTTCCTCCGGGCTATCACGATGATTTCATAACGGACGCGGTGTATCGCGTCGCGGCGAAACAAATTTCCTGGGAGATTTCATTAGCGTTACGGACGATGTCTGGCTAAAAAGAAAAACAAAAAAAACTGTATCGTATCACTGGCTCCGGGAGCCAGCCTCGGCGCACGAAGTAAATTGACTGTATCGCCTCGCGCACGCTTGTATCATAATGAAACGCACGAATTACCATGTGTCATATAAATATATAAATATAAAAGGTATATATATATATATAAATACGAAATTATATATATATATAAATAACTAACGGTAAACGATAATTAAGTACTTTACACGTGTAAGCGGTACCCGATAAATCCGAACTAGTTGCACCAAGTGCCATAGTCCATAGGTCACGAGTACGTTTAACATAGCGGGGGTGAGACCACTGCTCGTTGTTAGGAACGAGGGGGGAGAAACAAGAAAATCGAGAGAAACGCGTACGCGCAAAGATACGCGCCGGGGGGAGGTGGGAATAAAAAGCAAAGGAAGAAGAGGAGAAACCGGTGGCGGGGAAAGCAGGTCGAACGTGTGCCGTTCGACGACTACCGGATAACTCGCGTTCTTATTGCTTATTGTTAAGGCCAGCAGCCAGCAATCAGCTAAAAACTCGCGCGCGCGAGAGAGAAGAGTTTAAAGAGAGAACGGCGGAGCGAGAATGCGAGGGGCTGAAAAGAGAGTCGCGTAGTCCGTGTGACCCGAGATTTTTCGAATGGCCCGGTTTTCACCCGTTTTCATCGGAGAACGGTGTTAGAGCACGAGAAAGAGAACAGACACCAATATGACAATATAATTAATGAAATTCATTTTATTCGGTTACCGTTGCCCGCATTGCCTCCGAAAGAAATGGAAAATAACGCTCGCGAGGAACAGATCAGAAGGAAAGAAAGAAAGAGAGGAAACCGGATGCCCGATATTTACTGTATGTACACTTCCGTCGTTTATTTTTCGAGAAACTAGGTACATGCGATTAGACGCGGAGTCCCGAACTCGGCTCGCAGAATTCGCGCGTTCCCCGAAATGCGAGGGCGAGAGAGAGCGTGTAAACGCAGAGGCGTGAGGAGAGACGAAGCGGAGTGAGAGAGAGAGAGAGTGAGGACGAGCGCGAGAGAGGGAGAGAAAGGATTCAGTGGAAAAACCTGTAAAACGCATACGGCCGTGAACGAATCGAGGTGAGATACATGTGACTGTTTATACGTTTCTTTAATTTCGTCCATTTACTATTATTTCTTTCTTTTCTGCGAGAGCATTAACAATTATCTTAAACGAAGAAAAAGAAAATGACAAAAAAATCTGTAGTAATATCGCAATTGTATGTTGTAAACATTACTATTTCAAATATAATATCATTATTAACAGGAGAGAGTTTCTCACTTCGGGTAGACGGTTAGAGCCTCGGACGAGCGCGAGTTCTTCGTACCCCGGTTTGTTTCGTTTCAGGATATCGACGAGGGAGCTGGACGCGTTCAAACGTTTCGAAAAGGTAAATAGATCCACGGATCCGCTCGCGTATCTGATCGACGCGGTGTATCCGTTTACTCGACGTTTAGAGATTTATACAGGTACCCGAACTTTCCCGTAAACTTCCCGTGTTTCGTATCTTGCATCGACGGTCATTCGTCGAATCGACGCGTAGGCTCATAAAACAAAGTTCGCTCGTTTAGAAGCGTTGGGTTTTATGGGGTATCAGCAGTGATTACTCGGTTCAAATAATATGTTGAAAAATCAAACTTTATTAGAAGTCGCGGAGGGAAGACCTTTTCACCTCGACGCTACGGACGAGACTGAACTAAAAAGTAAAGGGAAATCCTTAACTCTTGCAGTTACAATGGAACGTAACTGCCTGGGCCTGCAAAACATTTATCGCACCCAGACGTTAAGGTCCGCGACGGGACTTGGGGCCCATCGGTTAAACTTAAACAAGGGATAAACCCTCACGTAAGGGAATGATCGATTTGTTTTAGTCCGTAGATTTATTTTTGCTTATTTCATCTTCATAAAATTCAACGAGAAGCAGTAAGTATCCATTAATCTGCTCGTACGGCCGACCCGTACCGATACCTTATCTACTCCACGTGTCCCGGAGAGCTTATTCCTAATTAATTTCAGAGGAACCTGTTCGTTTCATTGCGCTCTCGTTACTCGAGGCCCTTACGTCGAACGGAAGGGAGTAGCGGTGGAATCTGACCGCGTTCGAACGTTTCCACGAATCCCGATGAACATCCCCTGGCTCGCGGCGCCTCTCCGCGAAGAAAGAAGGGGTTGCGAGTCAGGACAGCGGGTTGGCGTGGCGTCGTCGCGAAGGACCGCCGTTGTTCACGGGTCGTCGTGCTCGCGTGTGCGCGCGTACAGACACGAGCCGTGGGAGTGGGGAGCGGGTGGCTATACGTCGTGCTGGAATCGAGAGCGTCGAAACACGAAGCGAGATCAGACTGACTTTACGAAAATCGATCGGCGCTCATCGTCGTCGGGTTAGCGACGCCTGCAAACCGTGTCCGTTGCAACGACGCGGTTACGAGAAAGCACCGCTGGCCGGCTCTTCTCTCTCTCTCTCTCTCTCTTTCTCCTCGCCCTCTCTCGCTGTTCCGCTCGTACGCTTGCTCTCCGTCTCGTCCTTTCCCTTCGTCGGAGAGCAGCGACTCTCGCGTGTAACGGGGAAGAGAGAGAGGGTACTCGCGTCCCTTCGGTATCGGTCCGCTGGAGAAACTCGCGCGAGAGAGGAGGAAACGGTGTGCTCGGGTGAAAACGGTGACCGGTGGTGGTGATCTCGGTGAACGTTTCCCTCGGCCGTGGTTCCTGAATAATCGAGGAAACGGATGTTGCCGTAGCTCCGTTCTCCGGAGGATAATACGAGGGAGGAACGGGAGGAGTACAGCGAGTTCCTTCGCTCCGTGAAGCTTCCATCGCGAGAGAGATCCTAGATAAGATACGCGTCGCCGTATATCGCGCCGTTCGCGGTGCACGAGGCGCGCGATACGGGTATTCCGGTTGTCCCCTCATCTTCCGTTCTCGCCATTGTCGAACCTCGCGACACGACGGACCGATAGGACCACCGGTGGTAGTTGCTGCCCATCGCGGTTCGTGAAACGACAATAATTTTGAATACGTTTGTACGCGACCTACTAAAGCCGCGAGCATCGCGGTTCGATTCCAGCCGCCGTTCTCCAGCCTCTCGAATCGATGCCAGTGAAACGAGTCGAGCACGAGGCAGCCGTTCTGCGTTCCGCTTCGACCCGATAAGGAACGGAGCGTTCGATGATTACCAGGAGCTGTCCGACGTGAAAGGAATAAGCGCGAGGCATCCGCGTACGGTTCTAATCCTCGATGCAGAGATTAAACGGAGGACGATCGAGGGATATTCGGCCGAGATGTTCCTGCGGCGACGAAGCTAATCGGTGAGCGTGTCCTGCGTCCTGTTCCATCGCCGCTGAGAGTACGAGGACGTACGCACAGATTCGGGGAAGAAGGTGGGAGAAGACCGTCCGCTACCTCTCGACGTGGAATGATAATAAAGGAGACGGGTCACGGGACAGGCCGGCACGCGGCGACATTATGCAAAGGACGTCTATGAATGCACCGTATTCACCCCTCAGACCGATCCCCATTCGGATGGCGATAGGGGCGCTCGTCGAGCTCGCGATCAAGCTCTTCATCAGCGGCTACATACTCGCCGTGGTTGTCTACGTGAACGCCACCGGGAACTGGGATAAGGACGACGATCTGGGTGCGTTTCGCTTAATCGTTCACCGATGATATTTAACCGTGTTTACCTTCGAAAGGAGCCCGAGGGATGTATTTTCATAAGCACGGGAAAATACGCAGTAAATATTCGAATGGAATTTAGATACATACCTCGATCTAGATTTCTTGATAAATGTGATTGATACGTATAGGTACCGACGATGGAAGGTATGCGGGCTAAGAGGTCGCATTCATTTAAATAGCCACGTAGAAACGTAACGTGGATGTAAACACGGTGGTATTCGTGGCAAATACTAGAGATTGCTATGCCTTTAATCGTTTCCGTGTACATTGATTCTCGGGCCGAGCGTTTCAAATATCTGCTGGCTCTTATAATAAAATAGCAGTAGAGAATTCGAGCCTCGCGATCCTACGTATATACAATTTCGTGTAATTTTAGTCGCAACCTTTGAGGTCAGCGCCGTTCTTGGACGCACCGCCAGATTGCCTTGTGACATTGAACCGTCCACGCGCGAGGACCGCGTTTACATGGTGCTCTGGTTTCGCGACGACGCCGTGAAACCGATCTACAGGTATGCGCGTAACGATATCATTGCGAATTGACGAGAGACTCGAAATTCGAATCTCCGTTGCAGCTTCGATGTACGAGGGAGAGCGTTCAACAAAGCGCTGAACTGGTCGGACAGCCCCGTGGTCGGCCCGCGAGCTTATTTCGTGACCGTCACGAAACCGGCGACGCTCTCCCTTGAAGCGGTTCAACTGGACGATGAAGGGATCTATCGATGTAGAGTAGACTTCAAAAATTCGCCCACGAGAAACTTTCAAGTGAACCTCACCGTAATCGGTAATATCAAACGTGAAATAATTCGATGGGCTATCTTATTTAAATTATTTCTAAATCGGTTTCAGTGCCACCCCATCAGCTGTTAATTTACGATAGCTCTGGAGTGGAAGTGGAGGACACAGCAGGACCGTTTCAAGTGGGGGTCGAGTTTGGTCTTTCTTGCGAAGTGAGAGGAGGTAATTCTAGCTTCGTTAAAAAGATACATTAATCGATAAAAAATGATTTTCATCTTCTGAAATATTCGAATACAGGGAAACCGACGCCGGTGGTCAGTTGGTTGGTCAACGAGAAGGAAGTCGACAGCAGATTGGAGGATATCGGGAGGAACATAGTTATCAGCAAACTGACGGTACCTCAATTGAGAAGGGAACATCGTAACACCACTTACAAATGTCGCGCATCAAATACGAACCTCATACCTCCATTAGAAAAGACCATTCTCTTAGATGTTTACCGTGGGTGTTAAAAAGAATATTTCTGTCGATAGGGTCGAGTTTACGTAACGCATTGACGATCTGTCGTTCCAGTGAAGCCGCTATCGGTGAAAATATTGTCGAAACCAGCGATTCTCGAGACGGAGAAAGATTATTCCATCGCTTGCGAGACAGCAGGATCGCATCCTCGAGCAAAAATCACTTGGATGGAAGCGAACGCTGTTTACGAAGGCGGCAAAGTATGAAAATATAATTCGATTCGCGTTGATAATTATTATCTGGCATTTTCCGCGATACAGGTACTCGACGGTGGGAACGACTCGGTGGTTTTGAGCACGTTAATATTTTCACCGATCGCTGATGACCACGGGAAAATCCTAAAATGTCGAGGGGAGAATCCAGCACTGCCAGACGCGTTTCTAGAAGACTTCTTTCAACTAAACGTAGTTTGTGAGTACGCGAAACGTCGAGTTTCCTATTACATCGATCAGACAATAATAATAACCCTTGAATATCCGTAGTTCCACCTAAAGTACAATTACACTTGGGTAGCACTCTAAACGCGGAGAAGATAAAAGAAGGTGATGACGTTTACTTCGAATGCAAAGTTTGGGCCAACCCGGAGCATCATAAGATCACGTGGAGGCATAACGTGAGTAACACCGTTTTCATATCCATCCGGTTGATTTAACTGCGATAACGTTAACAGGACGCGGTGTTGACCCAAAATTATTCGGCTGGTATAATCATGAGCACCCAAAGCCTCGTACTGCAGAAGATAGGTCGGGACAACGCTGGCAACTATACGTGTCTTGCCAGTAATGATCGCGGTGAAACCACGAGTCCTATGGTCACTCTACGAGTCCAGTGTAAGTGTTAAACCTGTACCATAAGACCGATGAAATAACGGTTATCAAATAACTTATGTGCCCGAACGTTCAGTCGCACCGGTGTGCAAAGCGAAAGAAGTATCCGTAATCGGAGCGTCGCTGGAGGAATCGGTGAAAGTCCGTTGCGAGGTGGACGCCGATCCGAACGAAGTGGAATTCGTCTGGGAGATCAATAACAGCGGCGAGAACTTCGAAGTAGCCCCGGCGAAGTTCGATGGTAACAACGGCACGACGAGCGAATTGGTTTACACGCCGGTCTCCGAGAGAGACTACGGAGCTCTGACCTGCTGGGGAAGAAACGCGATAGGGAAACAAGAAGCGCCTTGCATCTATCAGATTATTCCTGCAGGTAACTCGAAACCGTGGAACGATACGCGAGAAAAACAGGGATGAGGACTTGATCCACGATTCAATATTTCAGTGAAGCCGAATCCCCTGAATAACTGCACGATAAAGTTGTCCCTGAATCAAAGTTCCGAGATCCTAGAAGTAGAATGCGTCCCGGGATACGACGGTGGATTGAGGCAAGAGTTTCGTTTAGAGGCGTACGAGGTTCTCACTGGAAACTTGAGGGTGAACGCGTCCAGCGTGTCGGCAGACCTACCGATATTTAGGATCGCCGTTTCCGATCTGCTTCCAGCGACGCACTTCTATCTGGTCACCTACGCCGTGAACGCGAAAGGAAGAAGCGAAGTGAGTCTGCTGGAGGATATCATGCTGAGAGACTCCGAGAAACACACAGGTACACGGGGAACCTTATTATTAACACCGAGTGAATCGCGACGTTAATCATCGTCGATCGTTCGTTGATTCAGATAGCGGAGTGAGCATGCTACCACTTATTCTGCTACTGATCGGGTGTCTAATGGCGTTCGGCGTTACCGTTCTTTCGGTGATGCTAATGATGTACCGACGCAGAGGAACCACCTCTCCGGTTCACGTCGAGCCTTACATGAAGCAGCCGATAATCACTCCTCCGGATTCAAGGAGTAACTCGATGCTCGACGTCACGCATGGGGATCATACTTATTTCGTCGAATACACGTTGAAACAGGTCACCGATTACGCGCTCAACAATCAACCGGACATCATACAATCGCCACAAGGTAAGAATTTCTTATCTTGGACTTCAGATTCGAAAGGGAGAACATTCGACGGTTCGATTACAGATCAGGAGAAAATAAAACGAGAACCCCAACTATTTTTACCCGTACGACCGGACACGCTGTTCGCACCGTATGACATTCATAAGCAAGGACTTCAAAGCAACAGATGCAGCGTGAGTAACGTTACGTGTCATTGATAAGAAAAAAAAAGTTTAAAATGAGTTTTATCTTGTTACAGTTAAATCCATTTTCCACAAAGTCTTGGGAACCTATTAGCTTTAAAGCTGATCGTAACTTGATGAAAGAGATCATTATCGCCAACTCTATACCCGGTCCAGAAAGTTGCGTGTAAAGAATATAGGAAGAATGGGCGAAACATATCAAGTGGACCGACACATTTCAAAGTACGAATGAAACAAAACGCGAATGAAAGAAAGGATCGTGGCATAAAATTGTGACAGCGGTATCGGCAACGAACATCAAACGGACTGCAACTGGTCTCCACCGGAGTCGGTGTATATTTGCACAAAGGAGCGAGGGACGGCATAGCGCGAAACGTAACGACCTATTACACAGCTTGCAAATGTCTCGTCATTGAAACCAGGAAAACCTACGGAACTGAAAACAATCTAGAAATCGTCAAGACTAGTTGCATACTAACTAAACGCTACACATGGTGTATTATTCCAAGTTTAATATATTTTGTGTCAAGTCTTAGATGGCCTTACTCATTCTCGTCTCGAGCGTCTCGTTGATCCGTACTACTCCGTCTCAAGGATCAGTACTCGCTCCTCTTTTAAGTTTCGTCGTTCATCGCGTTTTAAAATAATGCGTGCTTCGCGTGGGTGTATCGATGCGATGTTAGGCACGATTTACCGCCGGTACAGAGATACGCGCGGAAATAAATACTGTAGATGGACGCTAACAACGCGATGATCCCGGCGATTGCTACCACGATATAAATTCTCTTTCGAATTCTCCTTAACGCTTGAACACACCATTCCTGCCCGGTATGCATCGCTTTACGTCCTACACGCCGCTCCTGATGCAACGGCGTAGACGATGCTTTGATCCCATCCCCGCTTATGTGGGTCTGTTCCATCGGATACCATCCATCCGACTGGGAGGGTAAGGTAAACTGGGAACAGAATCGATACCGTGCCTCCTTCGATACAAGGGCGTAAAAATTTTCAACTAAGAGCTACGAGCATTGACTTTATGGTTTGTTTACTTGAGTATCATGAAAATTTTGGATTTGTCGGCGAACTAACTGAATTATTTTACATTTCTTGTGACGGAGATCCTTTACGAAATCATCCTCGTCGATGTCGTAAACGTCATATTCGTAAATTTTCTCATCCACGTACTTCCCGGGACACGTATTCCCATCGCATATCATTTTCTCACGTGGAGTGCCATAATTAATTTTTCGCTTAGACAGGTGAGGGATATTACAAATGAAATGTCAAGAGGAAAAAAAAGTTGAAGACCAGTTCCCTTTTCGTTGGTTCGACGTCGGACGTATCAAAATTATAGTGTCCTTTCTCTTTTGAGCTTAAATTTGAAATGATGAGGTGCTTGCTGTGCGCGGCGCAACTGATCCTGAGAGTTTGTAACGAAATACTATTTAATTCTTTCTTCGGTGCATAAAGAACGTGGCATCATTTTGTAGTACAGATTGACAACTCTTCCATTCTCTCGCTTCGGAATTATCCAACAATATCAGAAATCGTGTGTGGCTCAGCATTATTCGAAATCCTGTCGTCCTACGAAGGACGAACTGAGGGCTTGTAAAGATTGTAACTACGTCAAAGAGTTCAACGGCTTTGTAGAAATACGATAAAATTTTGTAGGCCTGGTTGGCCACAATTTAGAAAATGTTTTCGTTTAGTACGAGCAAAAAAGCCTCAGAGACCCTGCTATCCTTCGAAGAAAGAAGATAAAATAGTAAAATGCAAAGATTGTCGCTTGGTTAAACAGTATGGTAGAAAGAAAGCTAAGCCGGAGAGCGTGCCGCGGCCGAAGCCGGACATAAAAGCTGAGAAGGATAATCCAGACTGCCCATGGTGCCGCAAGCGCTGAGGAAACTCACATGTTCCCATTTCGCAAAATTGCGCTAGCTGGGTTGCTCATTTGCCGCAGCATAAAGTAAAACTAAATTTTATATAAATATCAAATGGCTATACATTTTTATTAATTAACTTTTGGCTTCTTTTCTGGTGGTGGTTTCATATCTTTCTTCTCCGGCTTCCTATCCTCTTGCCTTTCCATCGCTGAAAATGAAAACTGTGAAAACTCGCTTCTTTCATTGCTCGATTGCACGCGATGAAAATTGGTAAAATTACTCACAAGGCTCTACAGCTTGGTGAACAGGTTTTGGTACGGGTAACGGGAATTTTCTTGTCAGTTCGGCTAGTAACATGTCCACTCTTTTTCGCTGAAACATAGAACTCGGTTCTTCGCGAACAGGTGTCTCCTTCTTCGTTGTCACAGCTTTTCCATTCTTGAAATCCCAGTAATATCCTTTACTAGGGTGATACCTTGAACACGCACTAGCCTCTTCAAAAGCAGACTGCAAGTGATGCACTGTGGACAGCTGTAAATCGAAACACTATAGTTTGTAACAACAGTTTGTATAAGTTTTCAATGATTTTAGATAAACAGTAAATACTTACCAATCTGGAACTAACTACCGATGCCAAGTCTGGGGCTTGGTAAACCACGCCAGCGATAATATAATAATCGGCAAGAGGAGATGCCACGGTAGGGGAATGACGATGTTGCTTTCTGATCACGTACAGAATAGGTGCTTGCACGTGCAGAAGAATATACTCGAGACCAGTCATATTTCTGAAATGAAATCGTTCACGTTTATCTAGTTCGAGTGACAGATTTATTTCTGTTACTCACTGCAACTGGTCAGGACTCAAACGTTGCATTTTAACAATTTCATTATTGCACGTCCTGTCATAGAAAGGGTTGCTCCTTTCAGAAAAGTAATCCATTATATTATTTGAATTTAATACAGGAATCCACGCACTGTCGTGCCATGATAATCCCAAGGGATTGTCTGTTGATTCGTAAATACAAAGAGGAGGTTAAAAATAATAAAAGTTTATCATATTAGGAAGAAATATTTAAATTACCTGTCACAGGTCTTGCTGACAGCATCTTTGTATTGTAATTTATAAAACTATTAAATATTATTCGTTTGTTTCACACAACTGGTTTTACAGTCACTGATATATTCCGGATATTATTTCAGTATATATAATATTCGTCGCTTTCTATAAAAATGTATAATTTCTACGTAAATCGAGTAATATTCACTTCCATTTATGTCAGTAATCGATGCTATGCGTTAAAAGACAACAATAGTTGATAGTAGCGTAACAGTGGTGAATGCAAACAAAGAAGACATTCGAACTATTCACACCAGAGGTGCCAGATTGAGGACGGGAGCCATCAAAATCAGCCCCTCCACTTACGTACACTATCGCGCAATGTCTGCATTTGCGTGCTCCGAGCTCAGATAAACTTCGATCAGTAGAGAGAGAAGGCGAAACATTAGTCCGTCACTCTTGCATCTGCTAAACTCACGGAGGGAAAATGTGAAT
>SHCU01000122.1:260299-271564 GCA_004307685.1 Ceratina australensis
TTAACGTTGTGACAAACTTGTATATTCAAATAAATTCATAAATATAACTTGACGAGGAACAATCACTTCTTGCACTGTTACAGAATAATAACTGTGAATAACTGTGAACGTAAAAAAATTCAAAGGCGGGAATCTGAACGATTCAGTGCAACCTCCTAAAAACATCGAAAGTTCCTATGCAGTTAGAGGAACAGGAAATTTGGGGAAATGCATCGTCCAGAAATTGCAGTCAGTGATGAGAGATTTGACGAATTTTCCGCAGCGCCGCCAGTTGCGGAATAATGAACTAATGGCTCGATGAGAGATCCGAGGAATTTTTCCTCACAGTTCTCCAGCCATTTCAGATTCAAAAAACCGTATGCCATTAAGAGGCAGTAATAAACGGCGAGAAGAAGTAGGCTCTTCATCTCTGATGATTATAATGACAGCGATTACGCGTGACTCGATGCTCAGCTTATCAGAAGGCGAAGAATAAGATGTCGCGCGGCAGATTTAATCGTTCAATGAGCATCTTGAGAGCATCGTTGCCGAATGCAATACAGTATCGGTCTAATATTAGCGTAATAGTAATAACAGTAGTTTTATTAATGTATCTAAGTGCAATTTGATGAAATTCCTGTGTATCTGACGATTTTAGGATCACGTTACATCGTAGTAATGTTGTCACGTTGGTACAAATCTTCGGTAGTATAGTGGTCAGTATCCCCGCCTGTCACGCGGGAGACCGGGGTTCGATTCCCCGCCGGAGAGATTTAATTTTTAATTTTTTTTTCTTATATCCTATAAAAATATGATATATTTTATCATTTTATGAGCAATATATTCTCATTAAGTACTAAGTCTGTATTATAGTTTGCCTAACTGTTGCCTAACTCTTCCGACTGCATATTTTTTAGAGTTTCCCATATACGAGATGATAAAATGTTAAACTTTCAATATTATATATCATTTCTTTTATGTTGCTTTTCTTGTATGTATCAACTAAAAAGAAAGAAGAAATGATTAAAATTATAAAAAATAGAATACATTTTTAAAAATAAAATAAAAATGAGTATCTGTACCGGGATACCAGGATTCGATTCTCTGTAGAGAAGATGTACTCTTTTTTATTTTTCATATTGTATTAATCTTTATCGCTTCGTTTATTATATTCTTACCTATTACGATTTATTTTACACGATTATCTTAACTATAACTACATCCTTAAATTAAAATAAGGATTATCAGGAGGCTAAGCCCTTTAGACAATTTGCTAATTTTTGAGTTTTATAATCAGTCCTTAATTGTATAAAATTCACCAGAACGTTACGATCCAGTGTTGCCTGTGAAAATAAAACACGACGATTACTCCGATTGTAAAACGATTAGAAACGCTGAATCTAATTCATCGGAAACTTACCAGTTGATCTCCTGTACAAACTTGCTTCAGGTTCTCTGGTTTGACTAATAATAAATTGCACAAAGCGTGCAGGGTATCGAACGAGGATGTAACGACATCGACCTCAAGCTCTTTCACGCATTTGCGATACTCGTTCATATCACATATCGCGCACATAGCACCAGCGGAATTGAATTGAAACTGTTGCAAATGATCGTAAATAACTTTGTGAAATCGTACTCCGAGTTCAGTTAGAACATTATTCAAATGTTTCCCATCGAGAGTGTTTCGAATATGTCGAATCATTCCAGTCACGTATTGTACCACCGTCAAACAAGCTGGAGTGCTTAAAGTGTCTACATCAGTGTCAGGCTTGAAGTCAGTTTTTCGTTGCTCGTTTTGCAGGTATATCTTCACCCAGCCAACAATAGCATTTATACTCCTATCTAATCCTGTCTCTAACTTCATGTCAATTTGATCTAGTACAACTTTTTTCTTTAGCATACATTCCCCGTGCTTCGCTGTAGATCTGGAATACAGTTATTCTTAAACATGGAAGAAATTAAAAATTTGTTAAGTGAAACTTACACGACAAGAGGTATGATGCTATCGTTGAACTGTTCCTCCAGTAAACGAATAATCGCGTTGCATTGACGCACTACATTGAAAAAATGTATTTCAGGTTGAGTTCTACTCTCAGGAATTGGTACGCTTTGTAAACCTAATTCCAGAGCATAATCCACGTGTTCATTTATTAAATATTGTAACAATATTTCAAATATTTGCAACGCGTTTATCGGTACATCTTCAGGTTTTGACAATAACTGACACCTTTGGAATGCCAGTTTACTTCTTTGTAACAAGGCAATCGCTAGCTCCTCTGACAGGAAAGTTTCACCACCGTAATTCTCGATCTGAGCAATATTTATGTTAGTCCTTGCACCTAACACTGCTTGCAAGTCTCTTCTTAATTCTTGGAAACCTCCTGTTTGCAACTGTTTCTTCTGATGATTTTTGGATTCGTAATATTCTATGAGAACAGCTGCTGACTTCTCCTTTAATGCCTTCGTTTCGACACTAAAATGTTACATTGATCAATATTTAAATTTACTTCTTCTCAGGAAAACAAACTTACATGATATAAGTGTCCAGGTATTTTTGAAATATGTTTCTCGTCAATTTAGCAAGGTACGTATCATCAGTACCCATGTTAAACATTTTCAGTTCAGTAGACAACTTTACAGTTCTCGTATATAGATCATATAAATTCTTAAGGTACTTATCAGGATCAGTTTTATCTGCTAATTTAGCAACTGCATATTTTTGCAATCTTAAGTGATAGATATTCAATACAAATTTTGCCATCACCTGTTCAGGATTCGTGAATACCTGTTGCATCAGTTTATGATACTTTGTACACATCGGTATTACATCTTGGAAAACATCCTTTCCACCGAAGGATCCCATTTGACTCTGCTCTATAAATGCATCTATACATTGAGAATAGCCTTTAAAATTCGCTAAAATCGTTGCCAATTCCCTCATGCGATTAGCATCTTCTCTGTTATGTGCTCTGACGAATTCTTCTATGAGATTCCTCTCGATCTCATCGTATTTAACAGCGATCTTCTTCTTAGCATGATCAAATTTCTCGGACGGCAATTCTTGCGAGATAAGATGGAGCTTCTGTATTACGTCCGCTGCTTCATCCAGCTATTACATAAGAAAGCATATATAATAATCATAATATCCATACCACATCGTAGATTTATTCTTTGATAAAAAAGCAGATTTACCAATGACTTGTCTGTAAAAATGGAATCTGTCAAAGGTCCAGGGCTTAAGAAGTCTGAGAAGTGTCTCATTAATTTCTGAGCTTCAACAGCCCTAGCTCTTGGGGTATTGACGCTTTCTAATTGATCTCCTAAGTGCAATACTTTGGTGGCTACAAAATTTATCCTCTCGTCCAGTTGATGAAAGAGCTCGATAGAATGTTTATTTCTCTCTTGTAATTCGAACACTTCGAGCATGTGCCTTGCTTCTTCGTCCCTCAGTGCAGCCTCGAGTTTATCGCACTTCTTCTGTTGCCGTTCTTGCAGGATTTGCAAGTCCTTAATCGCTTGCAAAAACGTCTCGTGCACTATCGTAGGATCGAAGAACGTTTTACCACCGTCTTTTGTCGTATCGTTCACTGTTCTCCAAGCGAGTCTTTCAACGAACTCTTCAGGATCGAACGGATCCTGTGAGAAAACGACAAAGGTAATCATAACAAGCTTTTCGTAAATCCATTATTTAAAGTTTTTAATATACCTGCTCTAATTCTTTCATATATTGTTGCATCATTTTGACGAGGTTTCGTTGATAATCGTGTATCAAAATAAGGTTACAATTTTACTGCTGATGCAAGTACTGATCTTCTAATAAATACCGATTAAATAAATCTTTCATTTACGTAAACTATCATTGTTCACTTATTATAACAACTACAGTTCCTGTAAGAAGTATCTCATCCCTTTATCCTTTAGCAGCTCGCGTAGCTCCTTATCTTGCAATAACTATATTCGACATCATCAGGCCCCCCAAAAGAATAATTTTATTTTAGTTACATACAGTAAGTATTGTGATATAAACCATTTCAGAGCTGAACTTTTTTTAACATTGAATCAACGGGATTAATAGTTTTTTCGGGGTGTTACAAGGCTTGCATTGAACGTGTATACGTCGTCTACGAGACCTGCGCGTATGATCGTCATTCAAAATTGAAACGATAAAATTCTATTAATTATTTCATTCGACAACTCTTAAATAAGTTTATTATAATATTCATTTTCCTTTAACAAGCATTGTTCCTTATATTTATAATATAAAATCTGTTAAACTTCGTTACGATTGATGTATTAAAGTAACATATGCTATATGGTAATTAGCTTTGTTTTAATATGATAGAATATAAAAATGATCCACTTAGAATTAGAGGTGATGTTTATTCTTTTGCAATACATTTTTACTTGTTACTTATCGTTACATGGATATTCTCATCATGAAGTGTTTTATATATTTCGAACTACGTTAAAAACTAATAATAGAAGAAATTCACCGTTGTTTCGTAATACTCTTATTCAGTTTTCATATAATTTTAATTACAGTACAAAAGCGAGATTAATTGGAATCGCGACACGTACGAGCTTTGTACAAAATATTTTTTCGTTTAATAAAAATTAGAGTAATATACGTGGTATACAAAGTCTTTTTTTTGGTATTATTATTGCATAGCGTAGATTTATTTGAATAATCAAATTTTATTCTCCTCACCATAAGAAAACAAAAACAATTAACGCAACTCGTGTGTGTGTAATATTAAATAATATTAAGTAAGTTCTAAACAAATGAGCAACCTGTATACAAAAGGAAAGTATAAGAATTTTTCAGTAAAAATGTTATCTTACATGTTCGTATAAAATAAACAGTTACGTTAATAAGAGTCTATTTCGTAGAATAAAAGACATCGAAGTTTATCGAACGCCAGAACGTGTTACAATGTTCAATTTTTTTGTACACAGCACAATTTGTTAAAACTTCCGTAACTTTCATAGAAGTTGCAATTGATACATGTGCAACTGTATGTAATTTACTTTTGTACATACAGGTGTGCAGTTTGCCGTTTCCTCCTGAATTAGCGTTGAAATATCTATTAGTTATACAATGTTATTAAATTACACTAACGAGTACTGAAAAAGAAAAGGAATAGGCAGCGGCGGCGGCGACGGCGTGTCTCAGTACATTGTTAATCTATTTCTCTCGTTCCCCTTCGAGACAGAGCTTGGAATAAAGTATGGAAATATGTCTGGATAGTACAAAGGGTAAGAACGACTCCCTTCTAAGACAAAAAACATTCAATTATACATGTTACAATTACGCTAAAAAATAAGAGTGCTTATCTTTATAACCACAATACATAATTATTATCATTTAATTTATTTTATATAAACGCGAATTGCCGATAAATGTATCATTGCGTAAAGTCAATGATCCTCGATGCTAATTCGACGAATTCTTTCTATAGTCGATCTTTTGCACTAGGTATTAGCTTGTGAATAATTATGTTCTCCTTTTGTTGGAAAAACGACAGAACAAAACTTGTTTTATTCAACTCTGTCAGAGTTGGTGGTCCATAATTGATAATATCTCACATCCTGTTTTTCTTTTTTATTGATATAAACAGAAACTTCCATAATCTTCATGTTTCCTCTGGTAATGTTTTTTTTCTTTTTTTAATCGCAGTATGAAACTGGCACCACGTAAGATGTCCTTCTGCAATTAGAAGATTCGTATCGCATTAATATCGGATACGTGTCGCTTCGTGAAACCAACTTCTTGTTCGTAGCGAGAAACTTACTTTGGTTACAGAGATGTAAAATTACATTTCTCAGCAGCACCCAGATTTAGAAGATTCGATTGGACGTCCGTGTTCTATTTTCACCTTATTTGCTGGGTCACTGTTTCCACTTGACGGAGGACCTACTCTAAGTTTTATCTCTGCGGCCATTGTCATGAAAGCCTGTTCTACGTTCATCGCGATCTTCGCTGATGTTTCCAAAAACGGTATGCCAAGTTGGTCTGCATATTCCTGTTCGTAAAACATTCACAAATTTTCATCGATGAATACCAGCGAACGATTTAAAGGTCAACATAATTTTTCTGTCTCTCACCTTCGCCGTTGTATAGTCGACAACTTTCTTAGTGTGGAGATCGCTTTTATTGCCGACCAGCAGCTTATTCACGTTATCACAAGCGTAACGATCGATCTCTTCCAGCCACTGTTTAACGTTATTAAACGTTTCTTGATCCGTGCAATCGTAGACGACGATAATACCGTGCGCGCCTCTGTAGTAAGAACTTGTAATAGTTCGAAATCTTTCTTGACCTGCTGTATCCCAGATTTGCAACTTTATTGTTTTCCCATCTAGGTCAATTGTTCTTATCTTAAAATCTACGCCAATAGTACTGATATAACTTTCTGTGTATGTATCATCAGCAAAGCGGAGCAGAAGACAGGATTTTCCAACTCCAGAATCTCCAATTAAAAGCAACTTAAACAAGTAATCACTGTAAAAAAAAAGATTGTTTACCATAATCAAACCAGGTTTTGCGAATCGTGAATTAAATACATGACATATTTTATTTAGAGTATCATTTACAATTAACAATATCTATTTTCTATAATTACAAACTAGTTACTGTATACATAAATTTCTCTCTGATACATCGATATGAATCTAATGTTCACAGGATGTAATACAAAGAAAATGAACTTTGCCTTGTACACCAGTACTTTTTATATCACGCCATCCCACTTCTAGCAATCTAAAATATTTTTACGACTACATCGACGCAAAAGCTATGCAATTTTAAATCAGCAATCGACGATGAGAGGAAAGAATAAATAATAGAAAGAACGAATTTTCTAAAATATGGCTTGTGAACATGGACAAGCTAGAGTGGGGGAAAGAGTGAATCTGTCAGATAGCAGAGTAGGAAACAAAACTCTTTCTTATTCAACGCGACGTACATTAATATGCGAACAATATCGATCTGTTTGATTCACGTTCGTCGTCGTCGAAGCGACGAACGACCGATTATATGTTAATACGAGACGAACGTTCCTACAGATACTTATGTCTGCGCAAAAAATAAGTTTACTCACTATTCGGGATTCATTGTGGACATGCTACGCTTAGAACGCGCTCGATAATATCGTGTACCGTGACTCCGGGTATCGAAAAACTGGACACGATCCTGTTGGAATCTCTAGTGCGACGATACGAATTTCACAGATTACGTCCCCTCGATACGAAAGAGCTGTAACAATGGCGGTCACGGTAACTCCTCCCAACCAGCGAATGAGATGTCCACCATTGACGTAATGCCAGAATGGCAGCAGGTGCTGTTTCACTCCCTCTGACGACGACGGCGACGGGAGACGAGCAACGAGCAATTCAACACAACCATCACGTCTGCGCACTCCTTGCCTCTTAGACCTATTCCCCAGTTTCCCTGGATCGAAATTCCTCAAATCTCACGCGAACATCACTGCTGTTTCTCCTCGCGGTGATACCTCGTCGAATCACATGACTACTTTAGGAATTTACGATGAATAGATAATTAAAGATTCTGTTTAAGCGTATTCGTTAGATTCTATATACATGTTAAAATTATAACAAGTTTTTTGCGCATCTAAAATCACGTCTTCAAGATCTGTTCTCAACGGTTCTTCTGATCTGATGGCTTGATGATGCAAGAAGAAGTGATCATAGAAACGAGCGTTCAGCAACTTTTTAACTAAAAATCGACATATATTTTATAATAGTTTATAAGGTTTCATTCTGGAACGTATTTATGACAGTGTAAATAAGTTAATGTTGTTTTAATCAACGAAACCTGTTCAGTGTCGATGACATGCTGGTCGTTCCCCTTTTTAAACTAAATGTACGTTCTCCAAGCGTAAATAATATGGTATAAAAACAAAACCTGTAATACGATACAAGTTGGAACTGTCAATTTTAATGTACATCTCGTAGTACGTTTTCAATTGGAATGAAATCTGAATTTTATTGCATTTTTATCATATTTTATGGTGCACTCATGGCTGTGTTACCGTTGGTAAATAAAAGTACTTTTTATTAGACGGTAAGGGATGATGCTGTTAGAAACTATCAGTTTACGGAGACGTCTTACATTTCTCTTTTTTTTAGTAAACGTAATTGAAGATATTTTCGGTGTTAATGAAGAAGTAGAAAAGTTTCATTAATGTCGTCCACATGTTTATCCTCGCTTGAATTACATTTTCGGAGCGTAAATGGAGGTAAAATAAAGCTGATCGACAAGAGCGTCAGAGCTAAAAATGTTATGAAATTCGTCTTGTACAAGAATGTACAGTTGAACGCGAACGCGACTTTACTCCTGCTAGTTGGAACGTTCTTTCTATGGAACGCGTTCAATATCTTCATACCGCTTGTTGTCTCGATTTTAATATTAACACTTCAATTCGTCAGCTTCATCACGTCTGTAAATAAAGGTACGTTCGATAATCTTAAGTATTACGAAATGCTTGCGCGTGTTAACTGCAGGAATATAAACAGTTTCTGCTTTACAGATACATTAACGGTCGTCGAATTCATCGGTATATATACCGAGGCAAAGGGAACGTTTTACGGTTTGACTTCGTGCGAATTCATTCCTTGGGACACAGTGGAAGATATATTTATTAATGAAGTTATAACAGGAGTGAGCATAATTATATTCCGTGTATTCTCTGTTATGTATTTAACGTTCGATTCAATTTTCAGCAAAGAGTACTATATTATCTCACAGTCATAGTGAAAGAGTCGTTCGGTGAGAAGGATTCGATACGATTAGTTCCTTTATTCAAGGATCTTGTGCCGGAAAGAAAATGCCTGGAATATATGTACGAAAGACTGACTGGATTGATTGGACCCAAAGGGGGGATTCCAACTTAAGGATACCTGGCTCTTACTGGTTATGTTACAGGAGTGAAATATATAAATTTATTTTTAGATACCACCGTACTAACAGGTGATTATCTTTTATACCAATGTTTTCCCAAAATAAGGAGAAGAGTTTCTAAATTTATATTGTTTACAGGAGTATAACTGAATTTTGTTTTGGTAAAGAGTTAATGAAAGTGATCAGAAGGATAGTAAAGAATCCACCACTCCAGGGGCAGCAGTTTAGTACGATCCACCTTTTAGTTACTTTCAGTATCCTTTACTTAATGTATCGATAATGTACGTAATGTGTTTCTGATAATGTTTACATTTTCTTAACTCTGATAAATTAAACAGATCTCACATGGTGGAATAAGCAGGATAAATTCCATGCACAACTCAAGTTTAATAACCGATCAGTGAACCCGTTTTCTCATGCATTTGTATTAACTATAAAACTGAACGATCCGCCTGAACAGAATTTAAAACCTCCTCTGCCTAACTCAGAACAGAATTTAAAATCTCCTCCACCTAACTCAGAACAGAATTTAAAATTTCCACCTGTCGCAGAAAAGGATTTAAAATCTTCTCTGCCTGATAATTCTTTCAGTTGCAAAGATCAGAATGAAGAAAGTGTATGTACATACGAAGACACGAATAAACTTAATAATAATCTTAATGTATCATTTGAGACACCTAAAACCTCTGAAAATAATGTACCATTAAATAATGAAATAAACGACGATGATTTACTGGTGGGTGGTACTAATTGTTTAGAAGATGCAAATATTGGACGTGAATCATCTGAAAATAAAGATGATTCAACAGGTAACGAGGAGAAGTCAAATGAACAGGATGCAAGAAGAGATTCCAATGAGATTATTTCAAATACTACTAAAACGTTAAGTAACGATGCTTCAGCTGATGATAGCAATCTTGACTCTGCTAATCTACCATATCAATATTTAATAGAAAAGGATATAGAAACTACAGAGCAGAATGCGAGGAAACGTAAAATAGAACAGAATGAAACTGATGCTAAAAATCATGTGGAATCGCAGCTAGATAGACAACTACAAGATTCACCTTATTCTAAGAAGAAAAAGTATGAATTAGACAATTTTCAACCATCACACATCACGGATTCAGTGCGGGAAGGGTCTATGTTCACGATCAGTGAAGGACCGGACACCATTGCAGTTATAGAACAAAAGAATCAAGAATTGGAAATGGACGAGGTATTAGAGAATTCAGAAAAGGTTGAAACGGAGGAAGGAGAAAAGCGTTTGCGAAATTCCAGCTTGCTCGGCCTGGAGAATCTGATAACTATGATTGAATCTCCTAATAGAAATAAATTTGAAAACAAATGTCGAAGCGTGATCGCTCCTGGGTATTCCCGGAAAGATCAACCATTACATGATAAAAGTATTGAATATGCTCATTTAAAACATATACACCATGAAACTTCTGCTGATTCACTCTTAGCTGGCATAAACAATGATAGCACAGAATCTCAGAAATTTATCAGATCTACAGAAGAAGATAAAGAAGAATGTGAAGAAGAAACAGAGAATGAGAAAGATCAAAGAGAAATAACAGAAGAGTTAGAATGCTTGGAGGAAGAAGATGAAGATATTGTACCCGAAGCATTACAAAATGGTATCTTAGCATCTTATCTCTTAAAACCTTTGCCACAAAACGAGCTTACGAATCACGAAGATTCATTTACAGATGATACAGATAAATCAATGAATGAATATTTAGAATCTGAAAATACGTCCTCCTCGATTAGTAATAGATCTATGAAAAATGCTCCATTAATTCTTTCGAATAAACTTATTACTGAAATACCTTCTTCATTACGTGAAATACTGAAAGATAAATTCACGGTAAAAGATAATGATTTGAATAATCAAAATGAGTTAAATGAATCAGATAAGATTGAGGTGCAGGAAAATCTTGAACAGAAAGAACCTTGTAAAGAGGAAGGTAAGACTTCTGTGGAAATTGATATTTCAAATACTCCATCTATAAAACAAATGTCTGTGAATAATGATGCAGATACTGAAAAACAAACATGTGAGAATAAGCAGTCTGCAGTGGTAGAACCAGAAGCAATACTTCTGCCTACCAGTATTGAAGAAAGTGTAAGAGAAGAATCAAATGACGCGAACAAAAATGAATGTTTGTATTTAAGTAAATTAAAAAATATTACGGACGACTTTCATAAAAACATGGAATATTTACAGAAGAAACAAAAGACAAATGCGAAGTCTCTCAGGCCGAGAAAAAAGTCATTAAATTTGCAGAATGCCACGAGTGATTGCGAGATGCATATAAAAATGTCAAAATTGTTCGAAGATATTACAAGGGGTGCCAAGG
>SHCU01000122.1:272347-291606 GCA_004307685.1 Ceratina australensis
TGGAAATTGATATTTCAAATACTCCATCTATAAAACAAATGTCTGTGAATAATGATGCAGATACTGAAAAACAAACATGTGAGAATAAGCAGTCTGCAGTGGTAGAACCAGAAGCAATACTTCCTACCAGTATTGAAGAAAGTGTAAGAGAAGAATCAAATGACGCGAACAAAAATGAATGTTTGTATTTAAGTAAATTAAAAAATATTACGGACGACTTTCATAAAAACATGGAATATTTACAGAAGAAACAAAAGACAAATGCGAAGTCTCTCAGGCCGAGAAAAAAGTCATTAAATTTGCAGAATGCCACGAGTGATTGCGAGATGCATATAAAAATGTCAAAATTGTTCGAAGATATTACAAGGGGTGCCAAGGTTCTTATAAAACGTATAGATCTAAGCAAATGTTCATAACTCAAATGGAATTCAAGATTATCCTCTTCTGCGACGTGAAAATGAATTTTATTTTTTAATTTTATCATGGAGCATCACCTCAGTTTTAATATTTATGAACAAATTAATTTATGATTGGATTGAATATTCTTTTATATGCAACAAGAATGTAAATAAACAATGAATTCTTACGACGCTATTTAATCTTCTAATAATTTATTTATAGAGCACTCCCTTTCTCGTTCAATCTGATCCTTGATGGCTTTCAAATTATCCAGCTTATTTATAATATTTTGTAACCTAGAATCCAAATGATCAAAACATATTTCTACTTCATTACTGTCAATATCAGCGTGTTCTTTTTTGGAGGTAGGTGATGTATACGTAACAGCTGGCTTCGAAACCTTTGACATCTGTAACAAAATTTCAATTAATCAGCTATACTAGTTTAAGCACAAGAATTCGTTGAAAATATAAATTGATCATATGAAGATTAAACTATTTACATTTATATCGTTCTTAATTTGAATACATTTTTTAAGTTCTTCGGCACAACGCGATGGATACCGTTCTCTAACGTCACATAATTCAAAAACGGCGTCCTCGCATTGTTGTTCAAGATTTTCTGAAACATAAAATTTAAAGAAAAATAGAATTCCTCTTCTTTATGTTCATATATTTTCTCGGAATTATTTCACTTACCCATCGTTGAAAATGTACGAACTCAACAAACTTGTTCAAATGATTTCCTAAATAAAATCGAGAATTTGAAGTCTGAAGCTCGGTTCGATGTTTAAAATATTTAACCGTGGACAAACGTCAAACTGTCAACATCGAGCAGACGGAAACAATTCAAGGGCAGTTTTACTGCTGAATGAAAATTGAATTCTTGTAGCCGCCAAGCGGGTCGAGAGTATGGGAAAATGTTCTCGTTTTCATCCCAGGTGCAGCGGAGGAAACGAAACGGAGGTAGGCAAAGTGATGGTAAAATGAGTCATGCGCGAGCATATAAGGCTGCGTCGTGCACGAGGACCAAAACGGTAAATAACGACAATATAAAAGATAAACTGTTTGAAGATAAACTGTTACGCTTAATTCTTGCCTTTACGGACTGACTCATTCGTTCAACAGTCGATCGAATGATATTCTTTAAAAGCGTCACGTTCTATAGTGGCTATTTTGAAGTAAAATGTGCGATGAAGAACAGAGTTCCGCTCAGGTTGAAAACGATGAAACAGAATCCCGATTATCTTTGTTGGATCTTCCAGTCGAGGTTCGTATACGTTAATGTTTGCGATCACAATTATTTCGGACACGCAATAAGAAGGCACGTATTGTTTCCGTCAATACAAAATGAAATATGGTACAGAAAACTGCTGAACACTTGTTATCGTTCGATTAAATTTAAATTCTACTGAAATTTATTAAACAAATCGTCGGCATCGAACGAAATACAATGAAGTAAATCATTTGATTTATGCACGTATTTAAATCGTTTTTTTATCTAATTTGATGAAAAGTAATTTTTCAATTAAATTTCACCAAAGTAAAAGTACGGATGTTGAAGAAACTCGGTCAGCAGCGAGCTGTGACGAATGCTATTAAAAAAAAATTCATACGTTCGTATTGTAATATTTATTTCAGATATTTTTCCATATATGCTCCTTCTTGGACGCAGCTACGCTTGTGCACGGATTGAGCTTAGTGTGTAAACAGTTTTATCACATTTTAAATGACAACTTGCAATGGAGAATGAGGACAAAACAGATTTGGCCAGATACTTGTTATCCGGTTCTGCCTCCTGGTTAGCTCTAAATTGATAGCACCTTGTGTCTTGCACGACGATCATTCTGTAAATAAATAAAACACCAACTACTTGTTGTACCCAGTATCTAGTTCTACTTCTCTTGATAAGCACTAATTAATTGCGAACAAATTTTTATATCATACAGGCAGGTTTTTTAAATTTAATCAATGATTCATCGAAATGTGGCGTTTCTACTTGAAATATATTTTCGTGTGTTAATAACATGCTGTGTATTTATAAGAATGCTTGCTTTTAGATGAAGACGACGAACTGTTCTGGAAATTATCGTGTGTCGCATTAGAGAAACAGATATCGTTATGGGGAAACGAAGGTGCTATGGAGAAACTGTCGTTACATGACAAAGTGCAATATAGTACTATCGACGGTTTATTATTGATGCAGGCTAGTATCTTGATGTTACGATACATGGCTAAATTAGAATAGAATTGATAATACGTGTATGTTAACGCAGGATGGAAACATTTGTATATCAGGAGCCAGAGATCGATCTTTAGTATGTTGGAAACTTTCCACGAAGAGTAACGAAAAAGGCAGCTACAAATGTATAGAGTTCGCTCACGACGGATGGATCTGGGACCTGGCAGCGATAGATAACATGGTCTATAGTTGTAGCTGGGATCAAACGGTGAAATCATGGACGCTGACTAACACCGGTCTCGTTCACTCCAAAACTTATGAGATGTACATGAAACCACGGCTGGTCATTTTCACTGCTCTCGTTACGGGAAGGTCGAGCGAGGAATGCAGAAACGCTTTGCTTCTTAAATGATAGTACGAGCAGTAAAGTACATTTCACGAGTACAGTATTCAATTGCAAATATGTATTTTTTTAACGTTTGCTATAGAAAGAGGACCGAGTCAACCGAGAATATATTGCTTTCACTCGCTCTGCCACAAGTGATCACGCGAATTATCGCATCGTATTTAGCGAATGTCTAATGTCGAAACCATCTCTTTCAGGAGAGTCACAGGCGCTTTGCTCTGCGTCGCGTCCTGTCCAGAGCGAGCTCTCTTCGCCACAGGATCGTTCTGCAGGACTATCTTCGTATTCGATCCAAGAGTTAATTATAAACCTATTGTACAGTATCGACCGCACAGGCGAGCGGTAATTCGACTGGTCATGAACTCTCACTTCATTTTATCCGGTAGCGAGGACAGAACGGTGTCCGTGTGGGATCAAAGAGCAGGAAAGATCATGGAGAACGTCACGGTAAAGATACAATGATTGAAACGTAAAAAAGGATAATCGTTGATTCGGTGTATTTCATTTTAGATCTCGCAAGAATCGTTTCCTATGAGCATGTGCATGCAAAGGGACATAGTCTACGTCGGAGATGGCAACGCGAAATTGCACGTACTCGACCCGAAGGCAAACTTTAAGCCGGTCAAGTGCTATAGCACCGAACATAAAAAAGGTATCAACGGCGTTCACGCTGCGCCTGGATGCTTGATTACGAGCTCTATGGACGAGACGGTACGAATTTCCAGTCCTACAGACCCTCCGCAGCATCTGACTACATTAAATTCGAGTTACGGTGAAATAGCTAGCGTAAGTAGTCCATTGAAATCGTTGACCTATTTCCTTTAGACTCGTATACTAAATTCGATTCGTTTCAGACGGATTATTTAAACGATGTCCTCGCTATATCTGGTACAGAAGGAATTGAAATCTGGAGACCGAAGTCGTCGATGCAGTGTGCGTAATAAACTTGTCAATAAACGAGTGATCACCGTAAACATTTCGCTTTTCTACGCTGTATCTCCTTCGAATTTTAATAACGTTTTAATAAAAGTTACAAAAATATATGTATACACGAAAAATTTAATAAACGCTTTGCTAAATATATCGAGTTCCCCTGAATAAAATTAACGCACGTCAGATCGCGATAATAGACCGATTCGAAGAATAAACAAAAATCATAGTTCGTTAACGAATTTGAAAAAAAGGTGGGAAAATCCGAAGGGTAGACCGATCGATGTCACTGTCATCGCCGGAAGTGTTCGTCTGCTAACCACCGAGAACGTTCAATTGTCCGTCCGTATGAATTACGCGAAAATGGAATATCGTTGCGAAACGATATTTAATAAACGTCTAATTGGCGCGTACGATTAATCGCGGTTTCCGATACGGTGATTGCCGATAATTAAACGATTAATCAGGTTGTCGCGCGCCCGGTATCCCGATGGTTTCGTGGCCGGGTAGTGGGGGTAACCGTGGGGAGCTTCCGTTTATCTGCGAGGTCAGAGAAGGCTGGCTGCGTTCAGTGGTGCTGTTGAAAAACACGATGAAAATGGCGTGGCAACCGCAAGAGGAAGGACTTAGACAAATCTTGACGCTCCTCAAGGAGTCCCAGAGCCCGGAGACGGCCACCCAACGTGCCGTGCAAGAAGTATCCTTTTCTTATTCGATCGCGAATTGTTTTGTGCCAAGGAAAAATTCGTTCGACTGATTTTTATTCCCCGGTGAGTACACCCGCGACGCGGCAACGGAGGAAAAGCGGGTAGGTCCGGATCAATGGGGCGTACGTTTTCGCCCTCGCGGGAGTTCCATCGCGTTTTCATTCGGGTGGCCCGGGGCACGCTCGAGGTCCTACCGACGATAACGGACTGTTTCGAGACGTTTTCGACTCTCGCCCGGATCTGGGACGGGAAAATGTTAGCCGCGCATTTGCGCAGCCTGTCACGGACCCTCTTTTCCATCGTCTAACACGGTTCGATTGATAAATTCGTCCAAGTATTCGTGTCCCAAACGATCGCGATTTTCTCGCGGACACGCGAATCGTTTCCCCGATGGTTACGCGTTCATTTTGACGGGCCCGTCGTTACGGTTAACGTTCGGGACACGAAACAGTGGCTCGCCAGACGTTGATAGCTTTTTCTCGAATAACACGTGAGTTATGCTCAAGCGCGAAGAAATATGTTAATGATACAGGGGACAGCTATCGCGGGGCGCGTCAGAAATGCCGTTAGTGTCGACGATGAGTTTGTTTTCTTGACATCGTAATCGATAAATCTTGTATATAGTTTCGGCCGTAATATTAATCAAACTGACTCGGAGGTAACGGTGTAGGGAACGAATGTTCGCGGAAGAAATTTGTCATAAATTATTGTTGCCGAATAATAGGACTGTTACACACGGGACCTTGAATTTTTTTCGCGTGCCTTACGTGTCGCCTTTGTACATATACATATTCACATGTTGCAAATTTTGTAATTTCAAAGAGGAGTCGATGTACCTGTAATTGCGAATAGTTTACTTTTATTATGTAATAATCCGTGGATGATGGAACAATTGCAGTTATGTAAATGTAAAATAGCGTGTCGTTTATGGTATTTTTTATTAATTTATTGATAATTGCTTTCCAAACTTTTCCTTAACAATTTTCTGTAGAAATTAGAAGAATTGAATACATTTCCAGACTTTAATAATTACCTTATTTTCGTTTTAACGAAACTCACATCAGAGGGTAGGTATTTCGACTATAATTTATTCTGTTCGCCTTTTCTCTGGACTTAATAATATTTTTCTTTCGAAGATGAACCTACGAGGTCTCTAAGTGGACTGATATTGAAAAATAACGTTAAAGCTCATTTTTATAAGTTTTTACCCGAAGTCACAAATTTTATAAAGCAAGAATGCTTATCAGCAGTTGGAGACCCATCGCCTCTGATTCGCGCAACTGTCGGTATTTTAATAACTACCATTGCATCCAAAGGTATACCTAACGTTAACAGTAATAATTAGACGGTAACGTGGTGTTACAAAAAATTTTTTTTTTTAAACAGGTGAATTGACCAGATGGCCGGAGCTACTGCCTGCCCTTTGTCAAATGTTGGACTCCCAGGATTACAACGTTTGCGAAGGTGCATTCGGTGCTCTTCAAAAGATATGCGAAGACTCCGCAGAGATATTAGACTCCGATGCACTCAATCGACCTCTGAACGTTTTAATCCCGAAGTTCCTGCAATTTTTCAGACACTCGAGCCCCAAAATTAGATCGCATGCTATCGCCTGCGTTAATCAGTTTATTGTTAATCGTACACACGAGCTAATGGTTCATATAGACAGCTTCTTGGAGAACCTCTTCCACTTAGCTAACGACGAAGATCCTGAAGTTAGAAAAAATGTTTGCAGGTACGACGAGACTTCTGTTTCCTCCGTCGATATCAAATGACTTATACGTGTATAACGTTTGTTTTATGATTTCTCTCTATAGAGCTTTGGTTATGTTGCTTGAAGCTCGAATGGATAGATTAATACCACATATGCATAATATAATAGAATATATGTTAATGAGGACTCAAGATCCTGACGAAGCAGTTGCATTAGAAGCTTGTGAATTTTGGCTTTCGCTATCCGAGCAACCAATTTGTAAAGAAGCACTTGCACCACATTTACCCCGTTTAGTCCCCATATTGGTAGGTAGCATATAAAGTAAACGAAGTTTTCCAAAAGAAATTATAACAAACTAATATGTGCTTCAATGAATTTTCACAGGTAAGAGGCATGAAATACTCTGAAATTGATATAATACTCCTGAAGGGAGACGTAGAGGAGGATGAAATGATTCCGGACAGAGAGGAAGATATTAGACCAAGATTTCTCAAATCGAAAACGCATCATTCCCACCACGGTAGCATCAATAAACATGCGAATGAGAACGGAGGCTGCGACGAAGAGAACATCGACGCTGAAGATGGATGCGACGACGACTCGTCGATCAGCGATTGGAATTTAAGGAAATGCTCAGCTGCAGCTTTAGACATGTTAGCGAATGTATTCAGAGAGGAATTATTACCAGTTCTGGTGCCAATTTTAAAAGAAACTCTCTTCCACCAAGATTGGGAAATCAAGGAATCCGGTATATTGGCACTGGGAGCTATAGCAGAAGGTATTTTCATTAATATCATTTATGATCTACATATATCTTTCCAAATGTTATTTTAACGCGTGAAATGTTACTGCAGGTTGTATGAGCGGAATGATTCCACACTTGTCAGAATTAATTCCATATTTAATTAATTGCTTGAGCGATAAGAAAGCGCTAGTGCGCGCGATCACTTGCTGGACCCTGAGTCGTTACGCACATTGGGTTTGCGCACAGCCACACGACACGCATCTGAAACCGTTGATGACCGAGTTGCTGAAACGTGTGCTCGATGGCAACAAACGGGTCCAGGAAGCGGCATGCTCTGCTTTTGCAACACTCGAGGAAGAGGCATGCACGGAATTAGTCCCTTACCTTGGATTTATTCTTGAAACGCTTGTTTTCGCCTTTGGTAAGTATCGGCATCGATCTGTTAGCTATTCCATTACTCTAATTGTTATTTTTCATACAGGTAAATATCAACATAAAAATCTTTTAATATTATACGATGCTATTGGTACTCTCGCTGATTCCGTGGGACACCATCTCAACAAACCGGATTACATCAACCTACTAATGCCTCCTCTAATTAACAAGTGGAATGTATTGAAAGACGAAGACAAAGACTTGTTCCCATTGTTGGAGTGTCTCTCCTCTGTAGCGACTGCGCTGCGATCTGGTTTTCTTCCTTACTGCGAGCCAGTATACAGGTAAACCGCTTTGTCCTCGAATATCAATCGATTTTGGCTGTGACTACAATTTCTAAATTTTATATGTATTTTTTTTTAACAGGCGATGTGTATCTCTCGTAGAGCAAACATTGAATCAGCACATAGCAAATACCCAGAGCCCGGAACAATTTGAGGCGCCTGATAAAGATTTCATGATCGTTGCATTAGATCTTCTTAGCGGTTTGGCGGAAGGTTTGGACGGTCACATGGAAAGCTTAGTGATGAACAGCAACGTTATGCAATTGTTGTATCAGTGTATGCAGGATGGTACGCCCGAAGTTCGGCAAAGCAGTTTTGCTCTTTTAGGAGATCTCACAAAGGCTTGCTTCCAACATGTCCTCCCATGTATACGTAAGTGCTCTTTCGTCAACTATCAATTTTATGAGTTCGTAATACATTCATTTATTCATCGAATTTGTAGCGGATTTCATGCCAATAATTCGACAAAATTTAAACCCCGAATTCATATCAGTGTGTAACAATGCAACATGGGCTATCGGTGAAATCGCTATAAAACTTGGTAAAACCTATTTAAATATCTTGAATTGAACGGAAACGCGTTCTCAGAATTGTTCATTAACGTTCTCGTTTCGTAGGATCCGACATGAGCGCATATATTCCATTAATATTGAATCAACTTATCTATATAATCAACAGACAAAATACGCCGAAAACACTTTTAGAAAATACAGGTGAGTATCTGTATAATATTCTCAACTATATAGTTTCTTCTACACAGTATAGTATTATGGAGCATACTTTTAAATGGTAGGGGATCATGCGTAGCAAAGTTTCAGTTTTTTCAGTATTGAGATAACAACCGATTACTGTTACCATTATCATTATTACTTATCACCCATATCTAAGTAGAAGTAAAGTACCTTTTACTTAGAAGTATGCTCTGCACACAACGGGGAAACTTTTCATTTGAGGCATTGCCCGTGCGGTACCGAACAGATTTGCAAATGTACAGAACATTCTCACGCGGTACTGTGGGCGATATCAGGCTCGTTCTTAATGAGAAGTCTCCCAAATATACAAAGAAAGTCCTCACGTTAGATTCAGCATACTCGGTGGCATACTTTAAATTTAGGTGCATTCTCTGTAAATGATTTTGATCGAAGGTAAATAACCATACAGACTGACGACTTCGAGTGGTTCCTAAAGAAACCACGCTTGCACGTTTTTTATCAGCGGGTTTATTAAATTCTTAGTATCTGTATATTGGACCTGACTTAGTGGTGTGCGATTGCCTGCAGGCTTTTACGCGGCTGTACGGCCGTGAGAAACATACCGCAATTCAATATTACTATGCTTGCATCTGTCTAATTGCCCCAGATATTATTGTTTCAACGACGGTGTATACCTTTTTAAATTGGCCTATATATTATACAGTTCACAAGAAAAATGTCTTTAGTTCTATGTTTCTTGGTTGATTCTAATTTGTATTTAACATATATATATATATATACATATATATATATATATTTATTGGTAGAGATTATTACTCATGTTCATATATATGTCGGTTTTTTATCGAATTCATGGGCTCGCACGCTGCTATCTAATTTTTATTATTGTTTCAGCAGCTACAATAGCACGGTATTGCCTATGTTCATTGTCGGTATTTCATATGTTTCTCACCTCTGTTCCCACTGTCTCTATTGATTGTTAATACTTATAATTGATTATTATTGATTATTATATAATTGGTGATTGATTAAACTACACTAAAGATAATAGACAGTACCTACGACATATAATTCGCCTGAGTTAATCGTTGGTTCGCTATCAGTTTGTCTTATTGTTTGTGTTTCCGGTTACTTCACTACACTTCACTTGTCTACTTACCGAAAATGAAAATGAAACCGTAGCCATAACGATCGGTCGCCTAGGTTACGTGTGTCCCCACGACGTCGCCCCCATGTTACAGCAGTTTGTCCGACAGTGGTGTGTAAATTTCTTTATTATTATATTCTATTAATTATATTATATACCTTCTATTTTTATTAGCACTTTATTATATTATTCCCGTACTCTTCGGTAACGTTGCATTCAGGGGCTGCTAAGAACTCTTGCGCAAGAACATCCTTAGTAGCTGTTTTACAACAGAGTCCATAATAGTTTTATTTTCATATTGTTAATCAGCGAATTAAATCCAAACGATACTTTATCGTTGGACGTGGGCGCAGTTTATCCTGTTTGAGATACCGCTATACTTGCCCAACGGTTTTTGCAGTGTCGATCTTTAAATTTACTTTGTGCATTTAATTTCTCGCCATCATGCAAGTATGTTATGGGCTCTTCTTAATTATGTCGTTTAATATACTAGGGTAGGTTTACATTTGTTACGTTCCTTTTTTCAATTAGGTCTATGTAACAATTAGCGACTATGTACAATTGCCTTGCATTCGGATTTAGAGACACGTATTCAGTGCCGCATTTACACTTCCTCTATGGACGTCCTACGCGCAACGAGGCCCGAGATACTATCTAATCCTCATAGCTTGCGCTTAGCGTGTCGTAAATGCGGCTCTGCATGTATATTTTCTTATACTCTCACTGTGTACAGGTAGTCTCGAACAGAATTGTCCTACTTGCATGTAAATTAACTTGGTATATCTGTTAAGTACATCTTCTTAGTTACATCGTTGCGATTACCGTCAGTGTCTTCTCTGTTCGCCAATATCGAGAAAGTTAAATGAGACGTCAAATGTAAACCAAACCTTAATTAATAATAATCGTGCCAGCATAGAGCCAGTCACATCGAAATGCTAGAAAATGATACGAAAATTATTCACAGGAACTCTTTATAATTAGATTAGACCTATTTATTTTCCTCTTCTTCTTCTTCTCTAGGTCGATAGTTTGAACTTTATCATTTTTTAGCACTACGAAACGTAAACGAAGGTAAAGTTTGGTAAAATGTAGGATGTTTAAGTATAGGACTGGTCTCGAGAGAAAGCCACGTTAATTGTTAGCTGTGAAGATCGTGTTGAACTTATGGGAATGAATATCATATCAAGTGATTAGTTATATATCATTTTTTCCCATGATCATGTTCTTATGAATGTGAATAGCGTTAATTAAAAAGAAGGTAAATTCATCGTAATTGCAGTTAGTTGAAATTTGAATCCGTCTTTAGGTTCGCGAAACCTGTTATATTTTCGTTTATCACTCTGCTGCACGGATGAGCTTACCTTCTTCTCAAGTCGTTAACGCGATCCTCTTTTTAACGTGCGCGTTGTTCGTCAGGTGTACTTCTCTGCGGAGCATAAGAGATAACGAGGAGAAGGATTCAGCGTTCAGAGGCATGTGTCAGATGATCACCGTGAATCCAGCAGGAGTAGTGCCCGATTTCATCTTCTTCTGCGACGCTGTTGCCTCATGGGTTACACCTAGAGAAGACCTCAAAGATATGTTCCAAAAGGTATGATACAACATTTCTTATTCGCTTGATCCTTGATTTGTACCACTAAAAGGTTTTTTTTTTTTTATTACAGATACTCCATGGGTTCAAAAATCAAGTCGGTGCGGAAAATTGGAAACGATTTTCAGATCAATTCCCACCACAGCTCACCGAGCGGCTCCATAACATGTATGGCGTCTGAGCAGCCCCGCCTAAATGCGGTGAGTCGATTTCTCTTTCGTCTACTCCTATGTTCCGACGTTTGTTACGAAGAGCAAATTTTTTTTTTTTTTCAATGATCATTCGTTCCAACACGGTGCATTACGAGTTTGTAAAGAGTTTCGCATACAGACGGAGAAATCTAGTAGTAACGATTACTTAACTGCATGGCCGCGTTCTCGATGTAAAGAATGTAAAATTAAAAATGAAATAATATGCTTGTGTCTATTGCAGAAGGCCGCTTTATGGGGCAGGCCGAAACGGGGTTGGGCGGGAAACAGAACAATGGGTGGACAGGGTGGGTGGGTGAAACCACGGCCTCTTCTCATCGACATCGTTGTCGTTACCGTATTATGGTCACCGTCAGGCTCTCGGGGGAATTAATAACGCGCGATCAGGGCCGCCGTCAGTGAGAATAAAACGAAGGGGTAAAACAATATAAATCGAAACTGATAATACGAAATGAGAATGAAACGAAGAAAATGAGAACGACAAAACAACAACGACAAAATGTCATGGGCCGAAATGTAACGCGTGGGTGGGCGGGTAGGGGGGCGGGATGGGTGGGAGGGAGGTATCGCGATGGGGTCACCGACCGCTTTGCAAGTAAAAGGTATCCGTAAAAACTTCGAAGCTAAAACCGCATTGCAAAACGATATAAAATGAAAATGAAGCAAAAGTGGTACCTTAACGTAGTGAACAAAAAAACCTACACGCTGTACACTCCGTTTCCATTAGCGCTGTGTAACACTGTCTTAAGTGTTTGATTCTCGCGTATTGAAAACGAGACAAGAAAGTGCTGGCGACCAACTAGCCCGGCTCGTTGAAACTAACGGAAATAGACTTACGTGGATGGAGAAAACTAAATATATACATGTATGTGCGGAACGTAAACGAAACAAAATACGAATTAAAAAAGGGAGAATTGATTATACGAAAGAGCATAGATCTCACGTTATAGAGCTTGCTGAACTACTGTGATCGAAGATTTATATATTAGAGTATTGGTTTTCTTTTCTTTTCTTTCTCTCTGTCTCTTTTTTTTTTCTCCAGAAAAATAGAGAGGCACAGCGCTCTACTCTTCGATGAATCGGGTAGGGCTTTTAGACGATGGTAGTATCGCTTATTTGATATGAAGATAACAGATAGACAAGTACGTTATTAGAAATTTCATAGTGTACAGACGGTTTTTGAAAGTATGTATTTTTATACGTTGAAACTCAATATAAACGCAGAGAAAGTGCCATTCCGTTCGTTTTCCGAACCAAAATTTTTCTGCTTACTTTATTCTCTCCTTGCTGATTGTGATATTAGGTTTATACGACACTGTCGTCATGTATGAGTGAAACATATTTCAAATAGATTGAATATATACATACATATAATGGTACAGGCGGATATGTATTTATATATTGCTGTTGATTATATATATCGAGCATGACGTTTTAACCCACAGACCATTTTGTGATTATTTTTTTGTTAAAGATATTAAATTAGGATCTTATTAGATGTTAGTGTAAATAGATAAAATACATTTTAGAGTGGACGTTTTTGTTGTCACTATAGGTATTTTCAAATTTCTTGCTTACGCATCACCTCTTGAACAGATCGACGTTATTTAAAAAGAAAAAGCTGAATAAGATGACACAAACGTTTCTGTCGTACGATCCACAGAGTTTTTGAATCTATGACGTGAAATCTATCGCGATGTCTTAAGGAAATTCTTCTTTTCTTTTAATAACACGCGCACCAACACGCCGCCGATCTCCAGTTTCGTTCTCTCGAAATCTCTTCTCGCGTTTATATCTCTGAATACCCAATCGGGTATCGGTGTCGTTCATTTGTTTTTTGGGCCAGTTCAAAAAGCGAGCACTTTTTAATTCGGATAAAAATGCGATTGCACCCAATGCTCTCGTAGGTAAATTGCGAATTAGAAAGAGGCGAATGAATTGATTTGACGGTATCGTTAAATTGTAAAAAAGAAAAACGCGTTTAGGGTGATGAGGAACGAAAACGAATATGACGGCAAATAAACAAGATATTGTCGAGAATTCGTGAGATCTATGACAAATGAAAAGTCAGTGTCGGTTTCTAGACCTTCTACGATTACAAATGTAAACTGTAATTTTTATTTTCTCTTTATTTGTTAACGCTGAACGTGGAGAAAATAAGAAGTATAGAAACGAAAAGCTCAAGCGGAGATAACGAGGAAATTAATATAAGCTGACCGTCGTTGAGTCACTGTTGTCAATCAAACTTTGAAGTTTATTAATAAAAGAAAGCAAAAAAAAAGAGAGAAAAATATGAAAGAACTGGCAGGATGAACTAGCGCAGGCGAGATTATTTAGATAAGCGAGCTCTATCGATTCCGTTTACGCGACTCGTAAAACGAACGAGGCCATTGTTCTCGGTCGAACTTTTCTGTTTCAAGTTGATTCGAGTTAGATGAAAAATTGCGTTAACACATGCGATCACAGCTACGCGCGTGGCAAGTACAATCCGATGATAATGAGAATATATTTTTAACGTCACGTAGATTAAACGGCCAGAGAAAGAAGAAGTTATTTTATCGTTCTATTCCGATCGAACGAGAAAAGGCATAGTAGGAGATTGAAACAACCAAACATCGTGCCTCGCGATCACGAGGAGTCGAATAAATGTAGTTACCGTTCGCGTCGTTTCGAACGGGATGAAAAACATTTTTAGGAGAAACTGATAAGAATAAATACCAGGTATAGAACCGTGTTTCACGCAGAGAACAGAATAATTTATCGTATACATATATATTTACATTCGTGGCCGCTCCTTCGACCCATGTTTGTCAATCGGCGACCTCCGGATTGCCGTTACTCTTTGTCCCGATTTTTGGTCCTTTCCTTGCCCTGCCTGCGCCATGTTTGTGATATTACTATTTTTTATAATTACTTAAGGACTTGGAAGTAAACAGAAAGGGAAAAACCGCAAATGAAGATCGAGCCAGCTGCGATCTCTCGACCAGAGTCCATTCGATTCTTCCCACGTGTAGATTCCACAGGAACACTCCAATAATCTTCTTTTCACTACTCTCTACTGTTACTTGCTTTCTCGTCATTTTCTCACTTTTCCCTGTCGCGGTATTTACTAGTATTTAAACAGCATATTTTACGTACCGTGTACGGTATTAAGCAAATTACACGCGACACGTACAAAACATACATCTATATATATATATACATATATATATACACGTATTTTTTAAATAGTTCCTAAGGTAGAGCCAGAATGGTTTTCAGAACGTTCCCGCATACGAGATATATTTATAATGGACCTCTCCTCTCTCTCAGATTGCCCCGGATTCAATTTTATACTGCAACGGGATGGAATTTCGATGATAGAATATTTGATACGCCGTGTACCCTGTCGTGTAAATATAATACCAAACGTATTATGAATTTTCTTTTGTATTCGAGAGAAAGACTTCCGTCGAGATTTCGCGTGGCTCGCGAATATTTATTATTACTCGGATCTCTCACTCAAGATAAGGTAAATTTATATTCGAGTTACGACAAGCGAATGAAAAGGGAAATAAATGCAAATTAGAGATTTGTCTATTTATACATAATTATATTATAAAGAGAAACTAATACTGTGTACGATGACGGTGGGAGTCGATTGATATTTGAGAAATTTCCAAGTTTTTTCTATCTCGCAAAAAGGAGGTGAGCGAGGGAGGGAGAGAAAGGGAGAGTGCATGGGAGAAATCTATAAATTAAGGAGTGATTGATAAACTTTGAACGTAGGAGAGAGGGAGCAGTAAAAGTGGATAAGAGTAATTAAAACGAGACGAACACAAGTAAATATATTGTTGTATCTTTATTGTTGTTGTTGCATGAGACTAGCGTAATAGACTGAGCCATACACGTGGTTAAATAACTATTAACATAATATTTCTTAATTAATATTATATTATTGTAATTATTATACGGTGTGTATTATATTTAATCGTAACGTTTCGTGCGGGCAGTGTACGGAGGGAGTTCCTATCCTTTGGGACATTTAAGAAGCGGTCTGCCACTAATTAACAGTAACTCCTTATTTAATGCATTATTTTCAACCGTTCCGTCTTCGAAATTACGTTCCATCACCTACGTTGGAGGCCGTGAGGTTTTTCACGCGGCGAAATTGTAAAGTAACATTCGTATACTACATGTATGTATGTCTCTCTGTCGTGTGCGTGTACGTGTATAACATTGTCGTCGTCCCCCAGTGGCTCGAGAGAGGATGCGTATAAATCTCGGTTGGATCGCAAAAGGGTAGCGGGGGAATAACCAGGATTCTTTCTTTCACCCAAAGGATCGGAACTTCGTGGGGCTGTTCCTAGTACCTGATTATCCTATCCTTGCGGCACGGAAGCTTTTTTCCTACCCCCCCAAAACGACAACACAGCAACAACGAGTAGGAACGACTCGATGTATGCACAGGGATGATATTCATCGAGTCAGTTGCCTCGACTGTTCTCTCGCGTCTCTCGCAAGCGCCAGCGAATTCGTCTGTCCAGTGTTCACGCTTCGGTATAGAGAAAGAAAAACAAAAAAATGGTAAAACGGTGTTCTTTTTATTGTTGCATACCTTGACTGCCTAGTACTTAAGTATATACATAATACATATATATACATATATATATATATATATAAATAATTATATATATATATACAGACAAATCCGATAGAAAATTCGAAATTAGAACTCGTTGAACGCGAGTTTATTTCGCATGGAATTCTTGTAATTATGTACAATTTATCGAACATAGCGAGACTGCCCTACGTCCTTTTTCTTTCTTTCAGGGTTGCAGATCACACGTTTGATTCGATTTAACACCCATTGGCAGTTGATCTTCTCGTTCGAGATTCGGAGAAATTTAATCGTTAATTAGAAATGTCTGCAACCCTGGTGTCTCTTACCGGAACGTACATGTTTTTGTCAAGGTGCAACGAAGGGTGCTGACGAATCTTTTTACGGCGCGCAAAGCATCCGACGATTCGTTTCCTCGAGTCGCGAATTTCGAGTCGCACGGTGTTTAAATAAAAAAAATAATCGTCGCGCTAGAAGGACGATCAAGGAAAAAGGAACGAACAGGTAGAATTGTGTTGGAAGCGATGTGAGAGACAGACTCTCGTCTTATTGTACACGGCTTCCTGGCGATTTGTCTCATTGTGATCGGTAAAAGTCTCGTTTTACGCTCTGCGCTGTTTCGCAGTTTATTACGAGAAGCGTTTTCAATTATTCAAATGATCGTTGTTGTAATCTGCGATCGACCGTCACCGGCAGGAATTGCGATCCTCGAGGTTCACAATCAAAAAGTCAGCTTTCTATCGTATAATCAGGGAGCAACCGAGAAAACGCAGATCATAGAAGAAGATGGAGCGTCACGTCAGCATGCGATAGCCGATCGGAAGATGTCTTTAAGAGATCGACCACCCGTGATTTCATTTCTGCCTCTCTGCGACAGCAGTTCACGTCGTTAATTTTCTCGCAAGCTTAAGGGAATTCGCTTATCGAAACTTACCTCTGCATTTTACGATCCCTCGACGCTGTTGCGAGTAACCGCACTGGATCGGATCTCAAAGAACAACTTCCTGGTACAGCCAAGGCTATTTTTGTTTGTTCGTTCTATCGATACACGGACTATTTGTATCTATGCACACGCACAATCGATCGTTATCCGATTACTTTCTCTTGGCTCTCTGTGTGCTACGTGACTACACTGTTCGAAATAAATCTTGAGGAGTAATAGCATAAAATTAGCGAGTGTCTCTTTCTCCAGTTCTTATCTACCGTATTTTTATTTGTCTCTTTCCAAAATACTTAACGCCTACATTCAGATGATGTTCCGTACGAGCCGTTCCGTGCGCACGTCGATTAACTCCATGAAACAAAAAGTTGAGAAACGCGATGAAGCACTGTATATTGTTTTCTAAAATTACTGTTATAATATAAATTCGAATACATAATGTAGAATGTATAAATACAGATATAGCTTTCATCTAACGGTATATAAAATTAATAAGAAAGAATAGCTAAAAAATAATCGTCGGTAATGTTATAGATTTTATGTGACTGCTGGGGTTAATCGATTTGGCAACTGAAAAAAGTAATGAAGTTAAATTCAGTCTTAAATTTTTAAGTTTTTCATCACAGAAAAAATTAGTTATTATATATTTTTATTATAGTTTTCCCATAAAAATGAATGTTGACAGTTCTGTTATAATATATTATTTGTGATTAATTCATTAGCAATAGTACATACGTGAGGATTCGTCATTTTGATTTGTCGTCAAGTTTTTATAGTGATCATGTTTAACAGGAGGAATGAATTTTAGCAGATCCATCGAATTATGAAATTATTAAAAAACTGAATTACTATTACCTTGAATATATTTCATGTATGTTAGTTCATAAAGCCTATTATCATATAAAATAAATGAAAAATAAAGCATAAATATCAATAAAATTACATTCCTTTGAATATAAGGAATAAGCACGAAGAATTTTATTAAGAATTAACTTAGCGAATGGTAGCCTAAAAAACGACCGGTCGATAAAGCGTTAATTTCGTTAAAAATTTTATTTCCTGTTAATAAAAACCGAATTCTACGTGTCAACAACAAAATCCTGATTTTCGTCCAAAATTTTGCGTATTCACTGTGCGACGCATCGAGTTTAATCGCTGGTCGAGCGCTCGTTAGGAAACAATGAGAGTGTACCCGTGTATCCGTTGCCTTACGCCTTACGTCCGTACGCTGGGCTCTTATACCGNTATTTAATAAATGTAAATACAAGATTAAATATAAGAATAGTATCATATACTGTGAATATGAAACTAATCATTAAGAATAGCTTATTTATTCCGAAGGAATAAATCTTACGACCTATATGTCAATCTACAATTTATCAATTCCATTCTATCATACGCCTCAAATTTTTATCAAATATCGTATCTTCGTCGAAAATCATATATCAACAATTCTATGGTATGCCTCAAATTTTTATCAAGCATCTTACCTTCGTCGAAAATCGTATATATATATAATATAACAATTCTATCATACCTGTTAAATTTTTGTCAGATATCTTACGGCTCGTACAGCCTTAATTCCTGAACATGAACGGATTATCACGAACGAAGCAAAAAGATAATCGCGTTTCACCGTTCGTTGGTCTCGAGTAATATTTGCCCGGTTACAGCGTTGCGGGACCGCCCGTTCTTTCCCAGACGAATGAAATGAAATAGAATCACGGCGATCGAGTTAATCGACGGTGTGTAATTTGAATAATTTATTCGAGCCCGAATAACTGAATTGTTGCTCATTACGCGTTCATGGCTTGTCGGTTAACCGATTGATTATCCCGCGCGTAGCGGCGCATGCCGCTCGTCGAAATCCGGTAAACAGCCGATTTTCCACGGAGGTCGGCATCCTCGTCGATAATTATTCCCGTCCGGGTATCCGTCGATATCCAATTGTGAATTATTATTGCTCCGGTAATGCTTTTAACTAATTAGTACGCGTTGCCTGTGAAACGAGTCCGATGAAATTTCGATTTCACAAGAAAGTCGATGATTGAAAAATCGCGATTATTGGGTTGGCAAGAAAGTAATTTCGGATTTTTAACACTAAACCTACCACGGTCAAATGACCCTTCTTAAATTCGTCAATAAAAATAAATCGCAAATGGTTTTATGATATTATTAAAATTGTAACTATAACTCAATATGATGTCAAACTAAAATATGAATGCCAATATTAAATAGCATTCAAATGTACAAAATAT
>SHCU01000123.1:45357-66965 GCA_004307685.1 Ceratina australensis
TGAAATTATCAAACCGATAGAGGAAGGACACCGGTAGGTATGCCAAAAGTTTCGCCCGTGTATATACACGGTAACCCATAAAGTATCGCGGAACAGCTGTATCCGTGTATACGCAACAGCGGAGATCCCTCTCAGCCGGGAAGTTTCGGCGTCGCGGCGATTACCTTTAATCAGTGGGCTAGAGCGTACCGCAAAACACGGAAAGACACCTTCGAGCAGCCCACTAAAGCGTATCTATTATACCGGCGAAGATAATCCCGGTCGGAAACGAGGTAAAACTTGGAAATCCGTTTTGCGGGGGTGGTTGTCGGTGCACCCGGTGCCGCGTACGCCCGCCAACACGGGAACAACATTAGTAACTTATGGTTGCGGCCCCTGGAAGGCTGGCTGCGTTTCAGACGTATAGTAGCTATGGAACCGTGGAGAGAGAATCGGGTGCAGCCCCTGCCCCCAGACGAATCCTTCAACCCGTTCGGGGGGGAGCGGCGGCGGAAAGGAGAAGGCGAAGCAGCCGAGGTTCTGAACTTAGTTGCCCGACGACACCGCGAGTTTCGGCCCACGGAGCTCCCCCGTATCCGCGGCGGACGGGGTGCGAGGCCACGGCTCGGGAGTTTGCCAGGGGCTTTCATCGAACCGGTGCGAAAACCGCGGAAGAAGGGCCGCTACGCGGAGAAACCCGGGAACACCCGTGATAAATATGAGCAGTCTAAGTAACGAGCATCAGTTCCTGGGGAGTTGAAGCCGTGGCCGAGTGCAGTAACGAACTTCCGGGTAGATTTAAAGGAGCCGAGCCAGTCCCCTCGGTTCTCCGTTGGCCTACCGTCGCGGCTATTCCAGAATTGACGACTTAATTAGCAACGGATTGGATATGAATACCAGATAATTTATCAACTTCAATCTCCGAAATCATATGAGTATTATTTTTATCAGAACGAAATAGAAAAATTGTAATAGGACGTGGCGACTTTGTTGTACCACTCTCTCAACGGAGACGTAGTTTAATTTTATATTTACGTTCAGATTAAGGTTTCTTTCTCCTCTTCACTTTCTTTATTACTTCCTTTCATTTTCCGCTTATCGCCAGCCAGACGCAGCGGCTCGGGTTGCTATCTTTGCTTATGTCTCCGAATCTTTTCTGTCATCGATCTTTCCTGTTGATGTCCCTATGCTCTTTTCTCCTTTATCTGTCTTAGTATTTAGACTAACCCTTTTAGTACTGGACGACGATATATCGTCGTTCGCTAGAATTGTCAAAAATGCCAACGACGATATATCGTTGTGCGTGTAATAACGCGTTATTCTTCGCATTGCGAGCAAGCTTCTTCACAAAATAAATTTATAAATGATGTATAAACGATCTACCTTGATTGTAAATGATCGAATTTCGCTGCGAAAGAATTTAGAAACCGGTTTGGATGTGACTTTTTACACATTCTACACCGGTGCGTGCTGAGACTGTTTACAATGGAGCGATAAGATTCGACACCACACAATCTCCTAACACGAAATCGAAATGTTTATGATAATTATCTGAGAGTTCATATGCAAGCTGTGCATCAAGGCTAAGATTTTTCTTTCAGTCTTTGCTTGACCTTTATAAAGAGCATTCTTGAGCAACGTTCGGTGACAAAAAATTCTTTATAATAATTTATAATTGTGTTATTCATATTATTTTCAATTGATATTGAAGAATTAGTATCGTTGCTTTCTTCTCTATTTCGTCCTGAATACGTTGCTTTTTTAATCATGTAAGTATCATTCGTAGTTTGGTTTTTATAAGCGTTTTTCCAAATCCTTGTATATTTGTCAAATTCGGCCGGTTATCTTTGCATAGGCACTCGTTTTTCGTCCGGCACTAAAAGGTTTAACTTTTAGAAGCGTGCACGACAAGGACACTCTGTGGGAGCAAATGAGCCTCGTAGTTTGAGGCGAGTCGTCACGGTTGACGGGCACCGAGGGGAGGCCAAAAACTTCGTTCTCTCTCACTTGGGAACGTCGGTGGTTCAAGCAAATTCCGAGAGGCTTCGGCAAGAAGAAGAAACGGGAGGGTGATTCGTCGAGCGGAAACCGGAAATGTGCTCCGGAACCTTCAACAATCCCTCGATGAAACTATTGGTCATCCGCGACGCAATACCGGATACGCCGGATCTAATAACTCATCCGCCTGCTGGCTGCCCTCCCCTCGAATCCCTCTCGTTTCTGGTTCTCCTCTACGTTCCTGTAACGTTTTTCTTTCTTTTTTTTTTTCACCGCTCGACCAACGGTTTCTCTCGGTGGCATAGTCCGCTCTTTTCCTCTCGTCGCGTCGCGTTGTGTCGTCTGCCGTTTCCTAGCATTGTTCGTTTCGACGGTGATCAGGAGATAATGTCGTCGTCGGCCGAGGAGAGAATAATATCGGTGTCACGGAGACCGGCGTGGTATTGTGACGATTCCACAATGAATTTTGCAGCGAATCGGCGCCGGCCGCCATTGTCGGCGCTGGCGCGCGTGTACACACGCGAAATCCGTAAATGGTATGATTAAAACGGCTAATGGAAACGATTCCGGAAACTGGTTGACATCGTCACGCGCCGTTCGCCACCAGGCCAGAGGCCTTTGCATCGGATTGTCAAAACGCGGTAATTTATGTCGGATATCGTGCCGCGGTATCATTACACAGTGAAATTATCTACGCTTTATTTATCGTGAAACCATATACCCTATTTCATCTTCGCGATAACAAGAATTTATTTCGCGAATGTACATTCAATTAACCGAGGTAAATTACCGCGGGCGCACGTACGATACGTGAACGTAAATGTTGAAACTAGAAACGAGTATTATTATTATTATTATTATTATTATTATTATTATTATTATTATTATTATTATTATTCTAATCATACCTGAAAGATGAGTATGCATGTAAGATTGAACTCATTCGAGAGGGGAGCAGGTTCAGCGACGAAACAATGCTCTTACAGGACTTAAAACGATCTCTCCGAGGCTGGCCCGCGTGATATACGGCGCGACGTAATTGCAGGAATTTAATCAATCAAAGATATATCCTGGCGCGAGTGGAAGGCGAGCCGGTCTTGCCAAGCCGAGTTAAGACCCCGAGGGGAGTCTCATTTAAGATAAACCCGAGACATTGCATCGGGGAGGGACGAGCAAGCCGGATCATCGGGACGTCCTTCGGGCTGGACTTTCCGCGATGAAACGTGTTTGCCTTAGCGTTACCGTGAAACCGAAAGCTGGCGACCTAATACGAAATCACGCGATCAAATTGTCAAACCGTGATAACAACGTGAAACAAGCGGTTTATTAATCAGGATCAACGTCGAGTACAACGGTGCTGCGGCGATTACGTTTACGCGTGTGAAACACGCACTGTCCTAGATTCATCGTTTCACCCGGCGGATGTTTCCTACGGTTTCCCGAACGATCTTTACCGGCAGTTTCTCAGGTTTTCCTCGCGTACATGCACGGGTATCCACGCGAGCCAGGGACCGAGGCTCGTGTAAGTACACGCCGGTAGAGAGAACCGGCACACGGAAAGCTCCCCCTGCGACCCGCTGATATATAGCCCCTTGGAGGTCGATGACTTCCGCTATTTTTCTTCCGCTGTCTCCAGCAAGCAACTTCCCTTTCCTAACGCGTACCCCGCCCGGCCGAGGCCGTTTCGATTCTTTCCTACACCACGCTGGCTCTCGGATATCCAGCGGGCGGACATCGATCGAGAGCCAGCCAGGACTCCTCCACCGGCTGCTCCTCTCTGTTGCACAAGCTGGAACCACCCCGTCGACGAAATTTCCGGGATACCGAGATCGAGCAACGCCTTCGTTCGGAGAACAAGAAATCCGATAAAATTCGACGCGTATTATCGCAACAATTATTATAAAACAATTATTATAATATACAATTGAATTGTTGGTATCAGAGGTATTAAAACGTTTCATTGATATCGCAGCGAACGAAATCTCAGTCGCGCTCGAGGGACACGCTACAGCTTTAAGCTTCGGCAAACAAGAAGACACCCGATATATACATACACCATCGGCGAGGAGAGAAGCAATATCGATTCGCCGCGAGCCACGTTCAACGAAGTACTTATTTACGAATGCATAAGCAACGAGCATTACAAGGCAGATTTTTGTCCTACAAGGTGCAGAGCAATCTCGAGAGAGAGAGAGAGAGAGAGAGAGAGAACGGGAGGAGGACAGAGAAGGGACAAGAACACGGCGAGGTGAACGGAGGTACCACGCGGGGCTGAAGGAGACGGGGAAGGGGAAGGAGCCAGCAAAGAAGCTACTGCATTTATGGATGTCCTCCCTGTGACAAGCCGAAATTAATTTACCCCTTACCCTTATCCTACCGAGCGTTGGCATATTTTAACCCAGTTCTTTAGCCTCCGTTGTCCTTTTTTTTCATCCTTTGCCCCTAACCCCCGACGGCTCACCCCCGCGGCACGCATAAATTTCTATCGGCTGGACGATTCGCTAAATTCGCTCGCCGATTCCGTCCCGAGGAGACTGACGACTAGCTCCTTTCGTTGACGCGATAAATAATTAATGATCGGGACCGCGTGCTGCCGGGGTCCATAAAACATTTAATATTTATAAGATACGACGGGACGCGAGGGGGTGACAGCAGCCGGATATATATTATCGTATCCAGCCTGTATTTCGATATTTTAATTAACCGATTGGCTATAAATTATGATAATTAAGGAGGAGGCAGAGTAGGAGACGCCGACGCCGGGTCGCGGTGTTTTGCGCGCCGGGCCGACGTTTACCGTTCAGCGGTTAGAATACGTATCTCGGATTCCTGGCGTTCGGTTTTGAATCGCGGCGTACGGCGGAACGACGACGCGAATCCAAGTCGAAGCGATCGTTAGGTTAGATTTTAGTGCGGTTTTCTTCGGAGGATGCTTGCCCCGGTTGTTTTACGTTTATGGGAAGCAGTTTATGCGGAAACTAAAGTCGAAGGGAGTGCCGGGAGGAAGCTCTTTACCCGCTCCCGGCATTGAATCATTAAAGAACAAGCCTCGGAGGTTGCTGCTGAATTATTAGCCGGCGCGCGTATCTGTTTCCATACGGAATCATGTTTAAGGGAAACAAATTCATCAGCTGCTGCAATAATAAAATCTGTTCTCGCGCAAATTGGTTCGTAAAAATGTGTAAGAAATATTCTCTAATAATTAATTGACATTCTGATAACCCATGGATATCGTTTCCCTGTTCGAATATTTTCTTCCCTGAAACGTGATAATAAAATGGTGGGTTAACCGAGCGAGAAATATTGGCCGCGATTTCTTTCAATTCTATCCGTCGGGCATTGAAATAATAATGGCACGGTAAACGTGGACGAGAGATTACGACTTGAACGAGACGAGCGGATGCAAGCGCACGACCCCGTTGGGGGCTAACGTGGATTACAACCGAGCATTCTTAACGGTGTCAATAAACGGAGGTTATGAGAACCACAAACGTCGGAAGTGTCTCTCCTTACGACGGGGATAAATAAGCTAACCAGCGGGCCGGTCGTTTAAATGTCGCGAACCGCGTCCGACTCTCGAGTCAACTTTGGTAGAACCGTGGCAATTCAACCGGCGTAATCTGCCGGAACCCTTCGTTTTTCATGCTCTCTTTATAACCACGCGTTCAATTTCTCGATCGAAACGCTTTCAATTCATCGCTTTCGTTCCTATTTATAAAAGTCTATTTAACCCTTTGACTTGCAATGACGCCTGGGAGTCGAATTCACTTTAAGTCAGATTCGTACAAATTCTGTTTTAATTGTAAGTTGAAGGGTTAAAACCATATTTGAGTAACTCGTTCTCGGATATACCTTACCATTAACCCTTAACACTAAACCTACCGATACATTTTACACACAACTATACTATATTGAGATTATTTACATTTGAATGCTATTTAATATTGGCACTGATATTTTAGTTTGACATCAGATTAAGTTATAGTTACAATTTTAGCAATACACTAAGACCATTTGCACTTTATTTTTATTGAGGAATTTAAGAACGGTCATTTGACCGTGGTAGGTTTAGTGTTAAAACGGAATTCGTATGAATATTACTTAAAGTGAATGACACCTCCCAGACGTCGTTGCAAGTCAAACGGTTAAGCCGTGTTACGTTAATTAAATGAATTATTGTTTATCGCGATTTATAAAATAGAACGGCGTATCGCGAGGTTAACAGGCAAGGAACGAGCGTCGATTCGTTTCGACGATACCGTTTCCCTCCCTTCAGCCCATTCGAGTCGAGGGCCAGGTTTCTTCCTGCTCGCCATTACCCCGGAACGCGACGTAGCCACGACGGCGAGAGTGGTTCCACAGGGGGATAGGTAAACGGTCAACGAGACTCGAGATGAGATAGAACAGGCCATTATGGCCGCGCTGATAAGATAGGTCCACCCTCGGTGATACGTGCTGGCCACGGCGGAGCGCGCGGCCATCTGGGGGTAGCTACACCGGACGCGATCCACGGCATGAAAAATCTAGTTGGAAGAGAGACGAGGGAGCGGCGGACGGAAAAGGGGTTGGGCGGTGTCCAGCTCCTGCCCCCGAGAACTCGGACCGCTTATCTTTTCATAGCGATCGTGACCGTCCAAGACTTCATTTCCGTGCTCGAGGAGCCGGCAACCCCGGCGGAGCCGCGGCGGGGAGATCGGTTTACATTTACACGCGTGTACGTAGCTAACCGGTAACGAAATGGTCCTCTTGGCTCGTTTACATGGGAATGGATTTCGCTCGGAGGAAATTAGTCTGGCTGGACACGAGGGCGTGCGATACGAATATTCAACGGCCGCGGTTTTTCCCGCGGCGATGACGAGACCTAATGATCTCTTTCTTTTTTAAAAATAATTTTAACACCAGATTGCCCAAGGTAATCATTTTGACTGGCTTTTAGTTCCAATTAGGAAACTAATTATGTATATAATCATACAAATTTATAACTGTACGTAATATAAGAAAATATTAAAAATTGATTTCAAATAAATTTCTTTACACAGTAGTTACTCTTTCACAATGAAGTCATTTTGACTGATGAAAATGACTTTATTGTGTTTTATTGTGAGAATATTGTCNGTAAGTAATATAAGAAAATATTAAAAATTAATTTCAAATCAATTTCTTTACACAGTAGTTACTCTTTCACAATGAAGTCATTTTGACTGATGAAAATGACTTTATTGTGCTTTATTGTGAGAATATTGTCTGTGCTTGTGCTTGCTAACTTTTTATATGGCCTGATCTTTAATTACTGAGGAATTGACGCGTTGATCCTGACTCAATTTCCACGAGTAAGCTATCAGAGCCCGGGACAAATGATAACATTTCTATAAGTTGATCGTTTGTATTCGACGACTGGCGCCCGGGCGCCCCATTTCAATTAACGTATGATCTATGTCGTATAAGGAGCAGTATCCGGCAGCTTTCAAACGTTGGGGCCGTAATGCGCGGGGGAACGGCTCTCTAAGTAACTCTATATCACGTCTACGTGACACGAAACGTGGAGAAAAAAATCTTATATGGCCCGGGAACGACGAGGACGACGTCTCACTCTTTCTCGTTTTAACTGTTCCCCTCGATTCTCCTCATATCGGACCGGTCCGTAAAATATTGCCCCTTATCCGTCAAAGAATGTGTTACACGAACGGTAGCACCGAAATGATATAATATACCGTCAGGGTCATTTGTTTCATTGACGTCTGATGTGTCAAGTGCGTATCGCAATACTAAAAATGCAATAATTATATCAAACCCTTGCACTCCGGACAATTTTTCACAAGATCTTTTAGCAAATATAAATAATGAAGTAATGAAGCATACATATAAGCAATAATAAAATAATGAAGCATTAAGTTTGGGCTAGAAAACCTCTTGCCGTATGTATAAAGATGCAAAGTGACCCCAAGCAGCCACGGAGTTATTCATTTATTTTATCACGTCGCCATAGCGGCGACAACGGAGTGCAAAGGGTTAAGAATAATGGTTCAAAAATCAATTATGAAGAAAGAGTAATGTCAGTTTTTAGATTTGATTTTTGTCAAATTACGACGCGATAAGAACTGCACGAGCCTGTTAGACATCTTTAACCCTTTGACTACTGTTGGCGCCTATTGGCGTCCGACACATATTGTCTTCCCGATACTGATGACGCCAATTGGTGACCGAATAAAACTTGGAAAAATTTCGCCGTACACTCGTCGTCACTGAATTCGTACCGTACCGTACGGCCAGCACGTGCCAAAGTCTGCCGTAGTCAAAGGGTTAAACATGTTATAAAATTCATATATATTTAAAAATTGACAGAAGTTTCATATAATTATGTATGTAAGGAATGTACCCTTAGTATAATTGAATTATTCTAGCGCTCTGTTATAAAAATCGGGTCGACAAGTCAGACCTCTAATTATACTATTACCATTAATCCTTGAACAACTATTGACGCCTATTGGCGTGTTGTCTTCCCGATACTGTTGGCGTCCAAATAAAATTTGGAAAAATTTCGCCGAACTCTGCCGTAGTCAAAGGGTTAAAGAGAATCTTTAGAACTAAAGTCTCTCGATCATCTAATTACTTTCCCCTGATCTTCCTCGTACTACCATCTAATCACATTTCGGTGCCACAAAGAAAAGAAGATATCGACCGAAATCTAAAGTCGACGTCCACCGCCAATAGCCGTCGTCACCGTTTTCGATGACGTCCACCGAAAGCGACGAGGTGCAACGACGCCGAGGGTGTTTGCAATTTCTCCCGGTCCCCGATCCCTGGACATCCATTTTATTTAGCGCACCGATAGACCGCGAGTAAGAGAAAGAGAGAAATAAATGAAAGAGGTAGGGATTCGACTGGACGTGTCTCTCTCTCTCTTTTTCTCCATCTACCGATATCCCATCAGTGCCAGCGGGAACGTTTACAACGGGCTGGTGTCCAGCTACCGTCAGAGGAAACGGGAGAAAGAAAGAGGCCGAGGGAAGAAGAGGGAAACGAGAGAATATCTCCTTCCAGCATCCCCTGGTTCGACGAGTTTAGCCAGATATAGAGTGGAGATCGAACTCGCTCTCTGTGGAAGCGAGACGGTGCGGGTACGACCGGGGGAGGATGGGGGGGAGTAGACGGGAGCGTGTGGGCTGGGGTGTCTGGACCTCTCTCCCGAGATGGACACAGAGAATCGCCATTACAAATTGACAAGCTTGATTGATGGTCAGCGCGGAAGGGACGACGCCGGGCGATCCGCCGCGCCGGAACGACGGGGCCGGGACGGGTAGCGGGAAGGGAAAGATCGGCCGGGAAGAACGGCGAGCAAAGGGGAATCGGATGTGGCCGGAGACCGGCACGGGGGTTGCGACGGGGCCAAGGGGATGCCCGGGCCAAGTGAGATGGAGTGGACGTACCCCGGACCGAACTGGACTCTCTACGCTTTCAGGGGACTCTCTCTCTCTCTCTCTCTCTCTCGCTCTCTTCTCATGGTCAGATAGCATCCCGGCGCGCAATGGGGAGCGCGTTATCAACCGAGACCTCTCAGCGAGTGCGTGACGAATGGTCCGCGAGCCGATTCCTTGTAGACCGATTGGAATAGCCGATGAGCCGCGTTGGATCTTTGATCCTGCCTTTTACCGTTAAGATGCTCGGGGCTGAGAAAGGATCTTGGTAGCTTTCAGTAGGATTATGTATTTAGAACCGGATAACATGAATAGTTAAAGAAATAATTAAACTCAGACAGTTATATAAAATGTGTGAATTGTAATAAACTGTATTAAATTAGAGATGTAGTTTTCGAACAGGGATTGAATCAATTAAAGGATTCGATTGACGGCAATGAGAAACAGGTTGGAACGTTTTAAACTCGAGACGAGAAGTAAACTCGGGCGAGCCGCTCGAAGCGTCCGTACCAACCCTATCCGATTAGGCTAGGGACGTAACGCGATTACTCTCTACGCACGCGACCAGTCGAATTAAAAACAAGTCGGCCAATTAAACACTAATCGCCGGATACGGTGCGGCTTCGATATCCTGGAAGGGACACCGCAGCGGCTATTACCGGTCACGTTATATTCTCTTGTCGATCGTCCATGGGAAAAGGAAGAGGAGCCGATCGTAAACGACAAGGAGCTTCTGTGAGAACGAGCGGTAGATAAGAAGTTGAAGACATTCGAAGAGGAGAAGCGTGACCTCCGCCGACTATGAACTCTCGTGGCCAGCGTTGACCCCGTCGGAGGCTACCGACGGACGCCGGGAATAATAAGCAAAACTGACAATTAAGATATCTTCACGGCCCCTCGGCTGCCTATGCCCTCCTCTCGGTTCTCAGTACGCGTAAATCGAAACGCGTCTCGTAAAACCGAACGCGGCTATGTTTATTGGGATTGCGGTGGCAGTCGATTCGCGGTAAATCGACCGTTAACACTGCCAAGAAATTGAGTCTACCGCTGAAAAACGTGCGACCGGGAAGATTGGTAATTTTAGATCTAATGCATAAATATCCAATTTAAGAATCAAACTGAAGTTATCGCTATCCTAAAACATATTAAATCTCGTCTTCTAACTTTATAAAAGGACTCATTTTTAAGGTTGCACACCTCAGAATATTTCTTCAGTTAACGTAATTGATAATGACGACCTCAGAATGCTCCAGGTATGATTGACCAAAATCATGTTCTGGGTCCTAAAACACATTAAATCTCGTCTTCTAACTTTATAAAAGGACTTATTTTTAAGATTGCATGGTATTACATCTAAAAATGTTTCTTCAGTTAATGTAATTGATAATGACGATCTCAGAATGCTTCAGGTACGATTGACCAAGATCATGTCCTAGGTAACAAGTTGTTCAACAACGGGAACGAGCAGGAAAGATTCTCGCGAGGCTGGCCGACGCCTTTTATCGCGGCATCGTTACCAAATGCACCGTACGGTCACAGCTTTACGGTACTTCGGGGGCCGCTGTTACGTTTTTACTGCGTCGTTCCGCGAGCACGCGAGGACGGCACGACGATTCCGACGTTCGACGTCGCCTCGGGACGCCGAAGGTACACAAGAGAATGAGCGTGAAACTTCTGATAAGAGCAGGAACTCGTTTCCTAGTCGCTTACGTTCAATTTTAAATTCCTTATAATCGGAATATGCATTAATAAAGACGTTTAACTTATTACTTCTGAATGATCCGATTATAATGGTTCGCGAGAGAGTGTACTTGTTGATTCCATTTCCTTTGTTATTTCTATGGTAAAACGGTGAAGATATACGACTTCCATGGGACATTTACACGCGTGCATGTAAAGTAAACTGAACTTCTGTTTAGCATCGAGCAATTTAGTGGGCTTTTGTAAATTTCATTCTACCGGTTCCCTGAATCCATCAAATTCGTACAATGGGGAATTTCTGTATCCCGCGCTTTACGATCCGGCGAGAGACTTGCATGTTTTTAGAAACGGCCGGGCTAGCAATTACCGTTGACGCGTTTTACGTCGCGGCACCGTTCAAAAACAGAGCGGGCCCACCAGCACCACCCCCGCTTAAAATATTGCATTACATTTCGGATCGCGCGTGTAAATTGAATTCGATTAAAACCCGTTACGGAAATCAAAGCTTCACAATCTACTGATTGGAGCGACTGCGAAAAGCGCGCGTGAAAACACCCGCTCGCTATAAATTATCCGATGTTTCAAAAAATTGACGGCCGGCGTGCAACGATAGCGAGAAACGCTAACCAATATTCAGCGAGGCCAACATACATACGTGTACGGCGTATACTTTTTAAATGAAACGTATCAAAGAGCTGTCGGATTGATCCATTGCCTGTTAATAAATTTCATATAAAATTTCAACCGAACGAAATTATAGATATTCAAATGTTTCTTTTTAAATTACCGACGAGATCAGGTTCGACAAAAATAAATTAGAACTAATAAAAGATACATTGATCGATGACGTTCCGTCCCAATTAGCGTAAAATTATCCAGGTTTCATGCGCGCTTCGCGGAGGCAGTAAAAAGCGACTTAATACCGGTCGTAAAACCGCGATCCCTTTTAAATCCTTGCCCATTTCGATGGGCAACCACGATACGCGTACCACTCAAACTGTAAAATATAAAATCATCGTTTTATGACATGTACCAACCGCGTATCGAATAAATCAGCAAGTCTTCGGATAGAAACCGTACACCGCGGTCATTTCGTCTCGTATTTTCTAACGGACGAACTATGAATTTTCGTTGAAATTGGAACAAAAATCACGGGCTCGTATCTCGGCGAGGCATGAAATCACTGATCGCGTCGGCCCTGTCGTTATCGCGTCGCAAGAACCAGGGTTCTCTTCGCTGGGACACTGGGGTGGCAAAAGGAGCAGCAAGCGGAATAATAACAATGGGCCGCGGGCCACGCGGAGTCAATGCGGAGCAGCTGCGATCCGCGTAATGAAAGTATGATTGATGATCGAGCCGACGCGCGTCATTAGCTCGACGGGAAGAAGCAAGAGGAGAGGCTCCTCTCTCGGAGATGCGTTGTACCATTGCGTCGCGTTGCCGCAGACGTGTTTTGAATTAGCGACCCGGCCGCCTAATATAATTTGAACGAGCGCTACGTTCAATCCTCAACGCTTGTACCCTCGTCTCTCTCTCTTGTGATGTGACTAACGTTTCCGGATAAAGGTAACATGAGAAATGACGCTCGCGTCCGACGATTAACGCTTCGAGCGACTTGTTGCGATTGCCCAGAACTGCCGGGAGGAAATCGAATTTTATGGACCTCGAAATAAAAAATAAAGAACAAAAAATTTATATATATAATAAAGATTAACCCTTGGCACTCCGCTGTTCCCCTCTCATGGGACATACTAATTCTAGCATACCACTCAGATGTCCCTTCTCATGGGACATTTAAGTTTATTATTGATTATTATTATTATTGACGGGGAATTAAGTTATTTCAGCGCAACTTTTTTTAACAATTTATGTTTCCCTGAAGTTTTCTCTTGAAACAGCTAAGTAGCTGATAGCCAACATCCAGAATCGTTCGGAGTGCAAAGGATTAACAAATAAAACAATAAGGTAAGTAACGTTCACTCTAGACTCATTCACACTCATAGGCACGTATAGACACTCATTCACACTCACAATTTTGACAATTGGTATAAGGAGATATTATCTACAGCTTCGGACAATTATTCTGAACCCACTACTGCTTATGTGTGAATTCCCTAGCGAGACAATATTCAGAAGTAGTAAGAAATCTATTCGTTTATGTTTCAATGCTCCAGGCTTAAGCATTGGCAACATCATCATGTGCCGGAGCATTGAAACAGAAATCAATACATTTCTTACTACTCGTGAATATTGCCCCGCTAGGGAACTCACACATAAGCAGTAGTGGGTTCAGAATAATTGTCCGAAGCTGTACGTTTGACGAGAATAAAAGGTTTTAACCGTAGTCCTCTTGAATTATATGTAGCGGCAGAAATTTAATATCACGAGGGGGGATAAGGATTCGTGCATGATTAATGAACTCCTAAGGCAGGACCTCGCAAATTGCAGAGACCATGGGCGCAGAGACAATTATCGATCCGAGGGCCTGGAAAATAAAACATCTCTCACCTGGTTGAGAACACGGAGAAAGAGAGGTGGACCCGGGTGGTGGCTCGACGATCCACAGGGGACCCGGGAGCGTTTGAAAGATACATTTATCTCGCTTCCGTTCGAGCAAAATCTGCCCAGGGGCCTAATGCTTCGGCTATTAAGGTTTAATGGACTGCTGATCGTCCAAGTGCCGGGAGGGAACGATGCCCGGGACTCCCGCGTGTCCCGGCGGAATCGGAAAAATGGACCGGCCGCGCCGTGCCGTAGGGCGACGGGTTCCTCGCGGGTTTTTCCTGCTCGCGGAGAATATTCGACTGCGACTCCTCACGTAACGCCATTGATTTCAATTCGAGAGGCGTACCGGGCGACGACGGTACACGGGGCCGAAGGAAAAGGGGTTGCGAAGTGGCCGTGATCAGGATTGACTCGGGATGACAATCTAACCGTACACGGGTTTCCACTTTACTCCCGACGCGGCCGAGGACATTTCGGCTCGTTAGCTCGGCTCTCTCCGTGGTCTCTCTTTCCCGCGGTCGAATCATCGCGCCTCGCTCAGGAGAAGCGACACGATTTGCCGGCGAAACGGTCGACAATACTCTCTCGTTACTCGTTCGAAAATATTTTCTCGAAATAATTTTCGAAATTTTATAATAATTGTATGAACGAAAATTTGAATCTCGAAAGACGAGGTATTAAGCAAGTTTCCGTTGAGGCGAAGGAAAAAATCGAGGCAGTCGCAGGGAGTTTCGATTGGGAAGTGAGAGGCGTGTTGGCTGCTCGTAAAACTCGGTCTGATCACCGGTACCAATTATCCCGCCGTTATCCGAACGTTATCCGGAACGTTATCCACCTTTTGCACAGGGTCCGTGCACGAAACAGCCCTCCCGCCATCATCCGAATCACTGGTCGAACCCTTGAACCCTAAAGGAGAGAGAGAGAGAGAGAGAGAGAGAGCTACTTTCGCTACCCCTAACGCCGGCTAGGTAACCGTTGTTGTCGCCTTTTACTGCAAACGAAGTGATTCCCTCCTCGTAAACGCGACGTCTCTTTACAGATTACACGAACCCGAAACCAGAGACTCCCTGTTTTCTTTTCGCCTTACTCACCCTACTTTTCTTTATTTTTTTTTAATACTTTAAGGCTCAATTTTATATAGTCAAATTATTTATAAATACTTATTCCAAGCAGGATACGTTTAATTTATTAATGTTAATTAGTTTCGCGCGGAATCTCATATTTCCGGATTAAAACCGAGTTGGAAAAACTGGCCTATCAAAATTATTCGTGCGGTTAACGAGACAGAAAATGCGATTACGATACGATCGACGGTAATTGAGTAAACGAAGGATAATTGGCTTCCGCCAAAGAAACAAAACGAGCTGTGGGGTTTAATACGAGGATCAGGTGGTTGGTTTATTGATAAATGATCAAGCTTGGTACGGAAACGCGAGCACTTCCTATGTACCGAAATTACATAAATCGTTACGGGCAACACGTCGCGGTCAATTCTTTGTCGGATTATGCGCCACACTTTTACGTATTTGTCGAATTAACGGGCGACGTGATTTGCCGGTCTTCACAAGAACGTCTACAAATCGAATTGATTTTACAGTCTAAAATACTAACTATAGTCTAATAATTTGATTAACGATAATCTTGCTAATGATAAGCAAAAAGTCATAACTACTACGCTACAAATCTAAATTAGAAATACTACTAAAATCGTCATTAGATATTCAGATTTTTCAACTACAAAATTTCTAAAATATCAGTGTCACTAAATTTGACTAAAAATAAAAGAAAAAATGATTATCATAGATGTTAGAGGATAAGAACAAAATATTTCTAATCGCTATTTTCTATAAATGTTAAAGATACATGAAGATCCATTTCATAAAGTTCAAGCAGTTTGTAAAGTGAGTAAAGACCGTTTCCGGTGAATCTTAATTAATCAAGGTGCTTATACGGGCAATGCCGGATTCCTTCGTTTCGACGCATCGATCTACGTCAACCGATAAGAGCCGGGAGTGTAACCCTCGTGATAAGCCGGATAAACGTATCCGTGATGCATGCCCGGTACAGGTGACATGAAATTATACGCGTCTTCGTTGCTGTACATGTGTGTGTAAGGTTCTGTTGACATAACTGGGCTCGTCTTACCGGCTCGATTGCTCTGGTCGATCATCGGCTGTACGATTCTACGCCTCGCGTTGATGAACCTGTAACCAAAAAAATTGTAACATTAACAAAATTAATCGTGCGAAAATAATCTGATACAATTTTACATCTAGATTTTAATTTATTAATTCTAGTAAAAGGATTCCATGTTATTATAATTTCCAGTTGAAATCGTGAGTTAACTCTCCTCGAACAGACAGCTGACAGGGCAGGACGATTTATGCGCGGCACCGGTCAATTTAGGATCACCGGGCGTCCTTAGCGAGAAATCTATTCGGGTAATCAAAGATAACGATGGCCGTGCAGTCAGGTAGCCAGACGTATTCATGACTCATTATGTAGATCAGTGGATCATAGCCAGCGCGGGGCATTAGGCGATCGCCGTGATAAGGTCGAAAGCTTGGTCAGAACCGCGGCGGGCCGCGTACGTATGCACCTACTACGGCCCGATGTATCGTTCATCTCAATTTGGCCCGGGCGTAGCGGCGAGCGAGCGAGTGGCGTCGATGGGGGCGTAAGGTCGGTAATTGTCGGACGTAATTTCCGGCCGAATCGTGTATGTTAATTTGACGAAGTGGCCGAGCGAAACGCACGCCCGAAAGAGAACTGTGTAACTACAGGTGTGTCGAACTCTCCTTCAGTTTCATCGATCCTCGTTCGCGGCTACACAAAATTTCCACCGGGTTTAAGCTCTACGTTTTACGATTTTTACTTTCAACTCATCTGATTCGATGCGACGATTCAAGTGCATCTGAATTTTTCGAGAACGGTGCATTCGAGCTAACTGTGACTACAGGTGTGTCGAACTCTCCTTCACTTTCAACTCATGTGATTCGATGCATCTGAATCGAAGATTCAAGTACATCTGAATTTGTCGAGAAGGGTGCTATCACATAGCTAATAACGAAAGGGGATGGTTTGTTGTCGGGCTGGTAAGAAGAAGCGGAGAGCCGACATCCTCGATACGTCATTAGCCACGGTGGAGGAGCTTCCGTGCGAGCGCTTTTCAAACAATAGATCTGCGGTCTATTTCGATGTTGAGATGGCAGGGAGGGCGGATGGGGGAGGTCGAACGTGGAGCGAGGGGGGCCAGGCGGACCGCGAAGAGGGAAACGAAGGAAACGAAGGGTGGGAAGGAGGTGGTGGTTGAGGAAGACGGGCGAAAGGGCGTACGTCAGCCGACATCAGCGTCGCGGCGCCCTAATGGGCGCAGACGCCGGAAGTGATTGGGTTTCTGCTCGACTGATTCGAGAGCGCACCCCTTCTCTCTCTCTCGTCGTTCGTGGAAAACCATGCTGTCCCGATGGCAGCTGCAACACCACCACCCTCTCCTCCTGCCACCGTGTTCGCCCACGCTCTCGTGTTTCGCGGCGCATCTTTCTTGCCCGGTCGGTCTCACGCCTGGCCGAGAGTATCCCCCTGTATCTTATGAATAATAATTAGACTGCGGATGTTCATGCAAATTCGCGTTTTCATAAACGCGGCCGAAAAACCGAACGGGGATTCACAGGCGTTCTCTAAACACAATTATTTCATTTCAGCGCGCTACTTTGTAATTAAAAACTGACAATACACTTGTCGGATCCGAATAGTTAAGATGGGTCGGTGTGTTTGAGAAACCTGTATAGAAGAATAAGTCGGGAAGTTTGCGCGGCCGTTTGTACGAACGACAAGTGGACACGGAGGATAGGATCGGCGTACGAGCCCCGATGCTCCGAATCGAGACTCCGGCGGCGGGTGTGTGTAAACGCGCGGGAGGATCGCGACATCGGCACCCCACAAAGTCAAGGCCTCGGCTATCGTCGGATGAAAAGAGTATCCACGGTTGTATAAACCGAGGGCCCCTTTCCAGCCCTCAAATACTCCTAAACGCCTCTGGTTCCCCTTTGGCGGCGTAGGCAGCGTGTCACAGCCAGCTGACTAACCCCCGCGCGCCGCCCACCCACCCGGCAGCGGCAACCACCCCCGTGGCTGAAATATCGCCCGAACAATGGCGCGCAGCCCCGCAGCCAAAGGAGAGAAACCCGGGAGGAAGAGAGAAAGGCAAACCAGTGGCAACTGCCCAACCTCGTCTTTCTCTTCCTTCCTTTGTTCGGCTCTGGGCGTAGGGTGTGGGGAGGGCCGGGAAACCCCGGGTGGGAAAAATATCTTCACCACCGGAAAACTTAAGTTCGCCGCGCACAGAACGGACAGGATGAAATTTTCCAGTCGAGGTAGCGGCTGGCAAACGGTCCTGTCATCCCTCGCACCACTGTCAGTACTCTCGCCGGGCTGGTTTCGCGAATCGCGCGGCTCGACTTTTACCCGGTCAGCTGTCATCGTTTATTCCTATTCTCGCGTCGAACAGATTTACATAATATCATATTAACACTAAATTGCCCAACGAAGTCATTTTGACTGTTCTTTAGTTTCGGTCAGAAAAAAAATTATACAATCTTGTAGAAATTTTTTTTATTGTTAACGCTGCCAATATTGTATTCGCTGCCAACCCTAAATTGTATGAAGTTATTCGCTTTGCCATTTCTGTTTTAAGTGTTATTGTTTATCTGAGTTTTATTATTTCGAAATAAATACACATATTTTTTTTATAAATAATCATTTACATGCACACGCTAATTGCGTGTAAAGGATATAGCACTGCAATGTGTAACAGACAATGCTCTTCTCCACACGAGTACATTGGAATGAAGTTCTTTATGATTAAATTATAATTTTTCTTAAATGATACACATACTTTAAGAAAAATTATGATATAATCATACATATACTTCAAGCCACTATAGTGGCGCGTTGTTCAGAAAGATGACATCCACGAAAGCCACTATGGTGGCTCATCGTGTCTAAAAGGTTAAATTGCCTTATTTGTTAGTTAAAGTAAGTTTCAATTAGAACGCTTAAAGGCGTTCAGATCTACTGATAACGAAATTGAAATAAAATTCGGAGTGCAAAGGGTTAATATTTACTAATAACCTGTTTTATAACTGTGAATTATATAAGAAAATATTAAAAATTCGTTTTAAATAAATTTCTTTACATCTCAGTTATTCTTTCACAATCAGGTCATTTTCACTGCTTTTGGGCAATATAGGTACATACTGCTGGGCCCATAACCATTGTACGAATATATTTATTGATATATATATAAGGATTAAGTGGAATAACAAAACACACACATATATTCTAACACTAGGTAATTTAATGATAAATAGGAATAATATGATAACAAAGAACTTTTAGGAGTACGCAAACAACCGCATGGCGAACAACGAGGCGGAGAGAGAGAGAGAGAGCAAAAGGACGCCACGAAGAACAGAAGGACGTACAAAAAACGCCTTCTGCTACATAGCAGGAAATAGAAAACCCTTCCACATACTAAGTTTCAGTCCTTCTAGTGTTAATCATACTTTTTACATATTTAATATATAATAGAATGATTAAAAAAAAAACTGAACGTTCGACTGTTCGTAGAGCGAGTTTCTTTATGCGGTTGCGAGCGAATTTGTTTCGCGGTGCTATGAACAGCGGCGGTAACGATGATTACTGTCGCGCTGGCAACATTTACTCTCCGGCGTGGCGCAGCGGCGCTCGCAATTATCGGGGAGCTTCCATTAGTTAACTGCAGTCGATACGCGCGGTGCACCGGGATCCTCGCATCAAAACATCATTACTGCACGGACATGGGTACCGGTGCGGGTACACGGGAACGCGGGCCAGCGTTCGTATTGGTAATCAATTTCGCCCGGTGTGTACAGAGAACCACGGACTAATGCCACGCGAAACGGCGAGCTTTCGCATTAGCGAGGATCGGACAGCCCTACCCCGTGATCATTGCCCATTAGAGAATGAATCGCCTCGTGCTGATCGGCCGGCCGAACGAAAACTTGTAAGCGTGATCAAGAATCGCATCGAATAATGACATATTCAAGTTCACGTAAAAATCTTATCGCGCGTGACGTACACGATTCCTATAAACGTTAATAACAGCCCTCGAATTCTCGTGTTTCACCGATTGTATAATATGCGCGTGACATGATTACGAGGGTCGCAACTCAAAGACGCGAACGCGAGGCTCGAGAGGGAAGCGATGAAAAAAATTTAATCGGCGAGTCGTTATGAGAGATAGAGCCGTAAAGCAAGCTCGGATTTTTCTACGGTCAACCGCCGAGTCGTGCGCCTCTCACGACAATTTTGTTGCACCGGCGAGGGAGAGGACGCACCGGTTGTAAATCGAGCCGCTCATAAGCCGGCGGCTGCGTTTACGATCGATAAAATCGTATTTATCCGAATATAATGCGCGCTCGATTCGCGCGTCGTTCCCAAACCTTCGTCCCGTTCGCCCTACGGACAACACCTCTCCTCCTCCTTTTTCGCGTGGTTCCTTCGCTCTTTTTTTCGATCGCGATCGCGATTTCATTGTGATGCATCCGAGCGACCGGCTCGGTAACTCCGAGTCTTCACCCCTCGCGCACTGTTTCCGAACCCTAGGCTTCCCCTCGCTGTTCGCGCGATACATAATTCTCGTTCGACAAATTCAATGAGCATTGTAGACCGTGAGCATCCTTCCAGCGTGTAATCGGGTTTCCTGGCGGCGTTGCGGCCGAAATCGCGGCCGCGTCGCGTCGCACCCCCGAATTTAGGGGTTGGCCCGCGCGGCCAGACCGAAAATTTGTATCCGCGCACGCCTCTACGATTTTATCAATACTATACGATCTGTTTAACGGCTGCATTCGAGTATCTGAAAACACGCTTCTTCACTTTTTCCTCTCGCGAGTCAAATCTATCCGCTCAGCTTTAAATACAATTAACCCTTAACGGTCGTAAGTCACCTGTCACGTGACAACAGTACTTCGTCGCTGCGGTCGTACGTCACGTGGCAGGTGACAACGTGCGAACCAGTCAAAATTCGCGTTTTATGAAATGCATACACGATTGACTCGTGAGTTAAGCATCGGTAACGGAGCAATTGACATATCACTGCCTTTTGTACTCAATATTCAATATTTTTAGCCCAAAAATGAATGAAGAAAATTGTCGAAATCAAATGCGTTTGAAACAACGCGACAGCGGAATGAAACGAAATGAAATGGAAAAAAAAGCAAAACACCAGCGAGAGTACGCGGCACGTAGAGACACAGAGAGGAAATTAGTTTAAAAACGAAACAAAAAAAAAAGGCGACCGAGGAATAAACCGGGGAATAAAACTCGCAGATGGAACGGTTAAAAGGTGGGAAGGAAAAAAATGCGCGCGGGCCGAATTTCTCGTAGCTCGAGGGTCGCCGCGTGTTTCACGTTTCCAATTCCCGGTTCCCCGGCTATAAGCGCGCAACTATGCGCGATCGCCGCCCTGCGCGGCGTATCGGATACGCGCGTAGACAGGTTATGTGTGTCAACAAAGCGATTTAACACGCGACGTGTCACTGATAGCTCGCGCGCTCGTTGCCGGCCGCGTCGCGTCGCATCGACGTGTGCAGCAGTAGCGGCAGCCTCGGCTGCGTTTAATCTATGGCCGCGGCGGAACGGTTTTTCCGAAAATTCCGACCTCCGTGCCGCGACGCTGGAATTTATATAATTGTTTTGCCGGGTTCGCCACTAAATCGTGTTCCGAAGCGCGATAGCAGCGCCGGCGCGTCGTTTCGCGCTGATGTTGATGTTGATGGGCGGTTCGACGATCCCGCCAATAAAAGTATCCCGGGGAAAATGTTCGACGTCCGACGCGATTTTCAAAGCTCTTTCCCCACCGACTTTTAACGTACGATCGATTTTTTCCCTGCTTTTTTCCCCCATACCCGGACTGTTTGTTTGTTTGTGCCCGTGTCGCTGCCTCCGTTTTTTTTTTTTGTTTTTTTT
>SHCU01000123.1:80001-91028 GCA_004307685.1 Ceratina australensis
GCGGGACTGTTTCTCTGTACTCTCAGCAGAGTATAACACGAATTGCGTGTAAACGATACAGCGCTGTAATCCGACGGACAACGCTACGTCCTATAGAGTACATTGGATTGAAGTTTTTAATGATTAAATTATAATTGTTCTTACGGATATGATACACACACTTTAAGAAAAATTCGAATTTAATCGTACGTAAGCCTGTAAGCCACTATAGTGGCGTGTCGTTCATAAAGATGATATCTGCGAAAGCCATTATAATGGCTCATCGTGTCTAAGAGGTTGTCGAGAGGGTTAATTATAGTTTGATTTTGACCGCGTCGGATTTATTCGAAAGAAATTATTCTTGAACAACAATAGGAAAATAAATTTTTCATATATGAACGTGCGGCTATGGCATTGATAATCCTCACGATTACCACGTTCGACAGGATTGATCACTTCGCGCGAACTTGGAGGATCGGGAATGATATCCGAACGCAACAATAAAGCGGCGCGTTGCTGCGTTCCATAAATTGCCTCGAGTTCTTTTCAATAGGAATCGTTAACATCGGCGACGATATTTCAACCCTGTAGCTTCGGAGACGGATAAATCCGGTGTTAAAAAAATAACTGATAGGCTCGCGGTAAGTCATGCCGATTTGCATGCGCCCGTTAAAATTCCGTGTACGTACACGTCTCGTGTACCACGTAAGTCTCGGGACACAATGTTTAACGTGTACAACCGGGGATGTACGTATCCCGCAAACAACAGCCGTGAAAAAACGGGAAGTGCGAAGCATCATCGCGCGCCTAATACTCGGGAATATCTTTACAGCCGCGTTGCGTCCGGCCAGGACTGGAAATACATTTTCTCGCAGCGGTTCGAAACTCGTGACGCAACTCGGCTGTGTGCGTATGACTCGTTCTTCCACCCACCGCGACTAAACATCTCTCCGTCCGCTTGTGCAAAACGTCTCGCGGTAATATTACCCGAAGCGAACGAGCAGGTAAGCCGTTGCCCGCGCCACCCAAGTGGACCTTGTTAGCACGGATATCCACGGGACGCACCACCCAGAAACCGGAGGAGCGTGCACGCCGGCGTGCGTCAGAGGGAACGAGAGAGCGGATCCGGTAAATAGAGACTCGCCTTTGTGGCTTCATTATCGAAGGTAAAGTTGCGAACGAGTCTATTGTGAGCACGCCTACGCCCGGGGGGTAAGAATCAAGGGGCACTGACGAAGATAACCCTCTCGCGAAAACGATAAGTCGTACAACTTCATCGTTTAATTAAATAATCCCATTTGAATTTAGTTAACTTTATATTTGAATCGAAATCAATCATTAACCCTTTCGCTCCGAGCGATGGATCTATCCGATTTCCACATGAGATTCGTGGAGTCGATCGCCGGATATATCCGACGTACATTAATATAAATAATCACGATAATGATATAAAGATAACAATTATTATATATAAACGTAATAAGAATAATATGAGAAATTAATGTTAACCCTTTGCACTCGAGAGGTGATTCTCAGTCACTATCTATTTTATAAAATAATTGTTATACAGGTAAGTAATTACTCCTTCAATATATTATTGACTGAATTACACTTAATTATTACAAAATTCATATATACATTAATTTAAAAAATGTCGACAGAAAAAAATATTAATAATTTTAATACATTAATTTGCACGTAAGAAATTCACGAAATATTTGTGGACAAATTCTTCGAGTGCAAAGGGTTAATATAAATTAACATACATTTTAATCTACATACATCACTTTCGCCGGGAGGTCCCATTCAAGAGTATTGCTAAGGCGGACCGAAAGGGTTAAAACTTGTTCTCTCGGTGATCGAAAATGGTTTTACATTCGGTAGCGAAGGAAGACGGGACCGGCGTCACGGAGACTGGTTCCACGCGTCGGGGCCGTTGAGTCATGTGTCATTGGACTAACCGGAATCGAGAAAAAACCAGGGTAAGCAGCCGGGGCTTTCTGTTCCTCCCCCAGGGTGTGGGGGTGGAATCGAGGGCCCGAAACGCGATCAGCGAAAAGAAGAAAAAGGAAAATCCCTGGGTGGAGGGAGAGAGTGGGGCCAATGGCCCGTGAACCACCGCCACGACGTAATGACGCGGCTCTCCTTTCAAAGATTGCATCGCAGGAAAAGCTCCGTGCGAAGCCTGGCTGAACCGCCCCTACCACCGTTCGTCGCTCGTTGGCTCGCACCCCGTTGCCGGTCGATTCCTTCCGCGGGAATCGATACCTCAGGCTCCAGGAATCCAGAGGGTTTTACGTTAAAATACTGCAGAAATAATGGCCCGATATATACCGCCGGCTCATGAAAGGATGGCGCTTCGTTCGCCGCGTTTCTCCGTTCTTTCTTTTCGCCTCCTCCTCCTACTACTACTACTACTACTACTACTACTACTTCTCTCGACTTCCTTTTGTACTCTGCTCGTCTACCCGGCCCTACCGAATTACCATGCAAAAGGAGTGCATCCCTCTAATTGCAGCCCGTAGCCCGATCAGGCTCGAGAATCGGTGCAGGAAATTGGTAGGGAGGCAATTCATTCTGTTCGCGAGATACCGGGGACAGGTTGAAAGGATTCTCGAAACAGGTGAGAGAGCCGCTCCGCTTCGTTCGGTCGGATCAACGCGATTTCGTGGAATCGAATCACGATAACGCGGCTGTCACGAAACCCTTTCGTGAGCGTCAGCGATCTGTCAGCGCCGGTGACGATACCGACCAGAGCCGATCCTTGCCGGTGAACGAGAACCGGGTGGAACAGGTTTCCTTTTCACGCATTATATTGTATCGGAATCACTCGTCGATTTTTATTAGATCACCGGTTCTTTTCTAATTTCTGATATACTTGAAAAATGATAATGTATCAAATACATTTAACTGAATAAATTGACATTTCTGAACAGCACGGATAAACGAGGCTAATTAAAAGGCACGGTAGAGCGGGTATACAGAAGCGATTATATACGCGCATTAAATTGTATCGGAAACACTCGCCGATTTTTATTAGATCACCGGTTCTTTTCTAACTTCTGATATACCTGAAAAATGATAATGTATCAAATACATTTAATTGAATAAATTGAAATTTCGACGGATAAACGAGGCTAATTAAAATGCACGGCAGAGCGGGTATACAGAAGCGATAAAAAGAAGAATGAACGGATGCGGAAGAAACAGGAGATAGGCTCGGGCGGGGCGGAGGGGGCAGTGAATCGAGATAACGCGAAACTTTTAAGACGGTCGTGATTTGATTCCGCGCGAGCCCTGTCCCCGGCCCGGCATTCAAACTTATAAGAAGAAGAAGCAATTTAAAAATCCTGGCTCCTTCTCCACGCATCCATCCGAAAGTTAAATCCGGTAATCTTAGTTAAAAGAGGCAATTATAGAGCCGAGCTACAAGCGGAGATACGAGTCCGGCCGATAAGAGGAGAACTGATCGCCCGCGTTTCTTCTGTGTCGCGTGGAAACTCTTTTCTTTTTACCCTCCTCATTCTGTCTCGCCGACTGGAAAATAAGAACAGTCCCGCGAGCATCTCTTCGCTAAGTTAAACGACGAACTTTTCCCGCGAGCGAGCGAGGCTCGAGACTCGGGGCCGAACGAAGTTCCGGCCGCGACAACGGCTCTTTTCTCCTGCGTACCGCCTCGCAATAATAGGAGTTTCTATTCTTGGCGTTCGCTGCCGTTAGCCATCTTAGGTGCCCGAGCGACTTCTGGTTTAACCGCGTTTATTTGCGCTATCTATCACGGCCGAGATAACAAGACTGTCGCGGAACTATGCGCGCTAGGTAATTACGCAGGAAATCGAAAGTGACGCCGCGCTCGCGGTGCCGGCGAGCGTGTCCGCAAGATTTGTACCCGTCGCGTCGCCTCGCTGCCTCCTCATTGTGTCCCCTGCTTCTATACGTTATTCCGGTTTCAGACCAGTTCCAAATAAAAGAATACCAGTCTCAAAAAATGTTAACAAGAATTCTATCGAACCCGTCGAATATAATAACTTGAAGTGTTACTAGATATTCGGCTGAATATGGCTCGGTTTTAGTATAAGTTTTCCTTTTGTTTCTTTCTCCTAAGTTTCTTCCGTTCGAGTTGGCTACGTTTGGCTTCTTCTATTATGCATTTATTTATTTATTTCACCGATTTTCCTGCCACAGTATAAGCACGAAAGGCTTGTAAACCTGAGTCTGTTTAGCCCTTGACAACGAGGTGTTACATTTTATCCGGAGTTTTATTTAACGTCGCGTGTATTTTTATTATTATTCTTGCGACGGAGCCTAGCGATATGCGGTTAAACAAAGCACGTGAGGAAAACTCAGAGATACTTGTATCAATTATAATAGCATTGATACAACTCGTAGTCGGCGAGTTCGAGTCCCGACCCCTACCGATCGAGCCATCGCCCGGTCCTTGGCCTCTTCTGTTTCTTCTTGCTTACTTCATTACAATTTAAGTCTCATGTACGATCGCGAGTCGTTAAGGTTTCTAATAAATAATACGGATGGACTGGCCAATAGCGCGAAATTTATTTACCTAATGGTAGAATCTCGTGAAGAGCAATTACCGCGAATGTTAAACGGAATCAGGGATCTAGAATTCCCTTCTGTCGCGTTATTTGTCAACGGGGAACGCGTCTCGTTTTCTCGACGGGCTCGAATCCCCGAAATTCTCCGACGCAGCGTTTCGGACCTAATTTTCACGAGCCGGTGATCGATCACGTCACGTTCCAGCCCGGCAAACACGGGCCACGTGCATACATTTCCACGAGGTTGAAACGAGCCCCCAGGCTTTTAACCCCCCCTCGGGCCGGCTGATCGGGAAACGCGAAAAAGGCAACGCAACGGCGAAATTCGGGCCGCTCCGCTCCTGCAGCCACCCTCCCCGTGCTCCTTATCGGCGTCGACCGATTTTTCGTGTTTACTCCGCGAGGAGACGGAGTGCCGGCGATACATCAGCGCCCGAGATGCACGCGTGTGGAAGCCATGTTTATGTATAAGTCGCTCGTGGCCACTCTCCGAGCTGGAATTTCCATCCGGCGATGAAGAGAGAAGTCGACGGCATGAGGAATACGATTGAATTGGCTCGCGTCTCAGATTATACGGAAGATCGCTAATGCTTATTGGTAGATATAATACATATCAGAATTTATGTACGTTGAATTAAATATGTACAATCTAGTTAAAACGTTTGTTAAGAATTATGTGGACACTGAGTCATTGTAATCTTTTAAGACAGGATGAAGGTTGTAAGAGATAGTTAAAGGATCTATGAACAAACGTTACTTATTGGTAGATATGATATAATACATATCATAGAATTTACGTACGTTGAATTAAATATGTAACTGCACAATCTAGTTAAAACGTTTGTTAAAAATTATGTGGACACTGAGTCATTGTAATCTTTTAAGACAGGATGAAGGTTGTAAGAGATAGCTAAAGGATCTATGAACAAACGTTGGGAAGATTACAAAAAGAGGCAAGGAGGAGGACGACGTATGCCCGATACCGAGACCGCAAACAACCTCGGCAGGCAACCCCTTCTTATCGATCCATCTAATACGTGTTTCGTCTGTTTACGGAATTCCAGATTCTACTTTCGTTCCGTGAGGCAGTTCGTCATCCCATGCGCCGAGCCGAAGGGAACCAACGAGAAGGAGAGACGCGCAAGAGAATAGTGGTCGCGAAGGGGTTGGGGAAGATTCGTGGATAGCGTAGGTTGAACGGACGAGGGGGTCCCGGGGAGAGGATGCCGGGAGAAGAGGGTGAGAGAGGATGAACGAGAAAGATAGACGGAGAGGGAGAGGAGGAGCAGCAACGTGTTTGCAGATCCTCTATCGGCCGCTTCAGCCCCCGATCCAGCATCCCCATTCCCGGTAGCCAGGCTTCGCTTCCACCAGCAGCGGCTCCATCCGCCGCCCCTAGAGCTCGAATGGTTTGGGGTAGAGCGGCAGGCGGCGCGAGGCAGATAAGAGAATTGCACTGTCAAGCCGGAATGATATATTTGACCAACATTTCCATATAACCCCGGCAGAGGCGCTCCTCCCGCGCATCACTCCGCTTTCTCTTTACCCACCCGGATTCTTCTCCTTGCTTCCCCGGTTCTTTCCTTTTTTTCAAACGGCTCTACGCTCTTTTTTTCCCTCTCTCTCTCTCTCTCTGCTGCTATTCCAGTTACTCTCTCGCTATTTCGATTTGTTCGATTCGTATTCCTCTCCGATTCGTTCGATCCTCAGGCCGCATCCCTTTTCCTTCTACTCCTACCCTCCGGCGCTGGTCCTCCTCTATTTCACCTTTATCCCGTTCTTGATTTCCCCGCCCGGAACTTTCCACGGACGTCGCGCCTCGATCGTAACCCCGGCCAGCTGCCGCCGAGTAGACGTTCAGAAATTACGTTTGGGGTCACCGCGCTTATTGACAGTTTTATACGGCGACATTCTTATTACGAACGCGGTCGCGTTGTCCTCGGACCCGATTTTCCGTGAGAGACGAAAAATCGCACGTATTCGCGGCAACCTTGTACGATGACACTCAGGAGAAATCGTGCTTCCTGATAAGAATACGCGATTTTAATTCGCCACGGTGACTTGTTAATTAGCCGTAATCATTAGTCGGCGAGTGAATTAAGAGCGAGGAAGAAATTAGAGAAAGTAATGAAAACGATGGAATGACGTGTCGTTTCTATCGGTCGAAATAAAGGACACGCCGGTCGCGTGTGCTCCGGCCTTGAATAAGAGGGCAATACAATTTAGATAATTAAACAGATATCAGGGAATCGTTATCTGCCGCGCGGATGTAAAACAGTTCTATTCCATTGTCCGCAGAAATCTCTTCCCGTTGTTTCCACGCCGGCCCCGCCCTTTTCTCGAAAACTAAATCAACCCACTCCGGACAATTTTTCCCCACCTTTACGAAGTAAATTTTAGTCACTAAAATTATCGTGATGCTTCGTAGAAAAATGATTGACGCTTGAAAACGTGGAATATTTGAAATTGAATTAATTAATCGATAAAGCAAACGCGAGAAATGTCTGCGCGAATTTAATAAAAACTGATAAACCTTTTACAAATTTAATCCTGTCGCGTGCTACGATTCATATTTATATTCGACGTGATTGACAATGAAAATCAATCGAGCGATGAAAATTAATCCGCGCCGACTTACGGACGGTCGCAATCAATTGAACGGGGATCCTTTACCGCGTGCATCAGATCGGGATCGGTCAGAAGAAACTCGCTTACCCCGAAACCGGCCGAATCACGCTGACTCCGCTGTTTATTCCCGGATCAGGACAGTTCTTCCAGGCGAACGATCTATCACCCGTGCGTAGCCCACGACCACGCGCGCCCGATCGCAGGTGCAGTTTATGAAACGTGATTTATATTTACCCGCGTCGATCTTATTTACGCGGCTCGCGAGTGTAAACAACCGGGCTGGCCCCTCGCCGTTTCGCGAAACCAGCGAAACGACCGCGGAATTTACGATGTTGGAACACGTGCCCCTTCCGGTCGTACGTAAGGATTAACTCAAGACATCACGACTTCTTGTTAATCCAAATTCAGTTCGGCAAACGATTGCATTTTTCTTTTAATTAGGATTTTAGTTAAGTAAAATAAAAAATTCTCATTCGTTTCGCACTTGATTGCGAGACACGTGTTCCTTCCGGTTGTACGTAAAGATTAATTCAGGCACCGCGACTTCTAATTTGTGTTAATCCAAATTCAGTTCGGCAAACGATTGCATTTTTTTTATCAGGATTTTAGTTAAGTAAAATAAAAAATTCTCATTCGTTTCGCACTTGATTGCGAGACACGTGTTCCTTCCGGTTGTACGTAAAGATTAATTCAGGCACCGCGACTTCTAATTTGTGTTAATCCAAATTCAGTTCGGCAAACGATTGCATTTTTTTTATCAGGATTTTAGTTAAGTAAAATAAAAAATTCTCATTCGTTTCGCACTTGATTGCGAGACACGTGTCCCTTCCGGTTGTACGTAAAGATTAATTCAGGCATCACGACTTCTTGTTAATCCAAATTCAGTTCGGCAAACGATTGCATTTTTTTTTTTAATCAGGATTTTAGTTAAGTAAAATAAAAAATTCTCATTCGTTTCGCACTTGATTGCGAGACACGTGTCCCTTCCGGTTGTACGTAAAGATTAATTCAGGCATCACGACTTCTTGTTAATCCAAATTCAGTTCGGCAAACGATTGCATTTTTTTTTTTATCAGGATTTTAGTTAAGTAAAATAAAAAATTTTCATTCGTTTCGCACTTGATTGCGAGACACGTGTCCCTTCCGGTTGTACGTAAAGATTAATTCAGGCATCACGACTTCTTGTTAATCCAAATTCAGTTCGGCAAACGATTGCATTTTTTTTTTTAATCAGGATTTTAGTTAAGTAAAATAAAAAATTCTCATTCGTTTCGCACTTGATTGCGAGACACGTGTCCCTTCCGGTTGTACGTAAAGATTAATTCAGGCATCACGACTTCTTGTTAATCCAAATTCAGTTCGGCAAACGATTGCATTTTTTTTTTTAATCAGGATTTTAGTTAAGTAAAATAAAAAATTCTCATTCGTTTCACACTTGATTGCGAGGATCGTTAAAACGGAGGAATCTTGGAGTTAGTATCGGTGTCCATGGACGTGGAACAAGACGTAGGTTCCTCGACGCGGATCTCCGCTCGAATATCCACCGACTGGCATCCCCCGTCGGCAGCGATTTGTCAAAACCGGCGTGGCGCCTGTCATTCGTCTCTTTACTGCGCGATCGTTAACGTGGAGGAGGAGGAGAAGAAAAAAAAAAAAGACGGAGGATGGACCCGAGGCGAGGGTACCCGAACAAAAAGAAAGACAAAGAAACGCGGGAGATCCGCACACAGACCGATATTATCTCCTGTATACCGCGGCGCAAGTTCCCCGTGGCACGGCCACGGGCACCCCGCGGGGCGCTGCGTGTGTTAATTTGAATCGAGAGAGATTACGCGGCGGCTCCCCGCGGCGAGCAGCCATTTTGTATCAAAATGTCGATAAAGGAAGCCAGTGGTCGACCGACCCCTGCGCGCGGGGTAACTACGAACCACGATCCGTCTCCTAATCGTCGACTCCCGTGCCCTGACTTTTCCTTACCGCTAACAATTAGTCCCGCTGTCATTTATTCAGCTACGCATCGTTTTTCAACCATAAATCAGCCGGTTTATTCAGCTACTATTTTCTAATTAAAATTCACTATATATTCTTATAGTAATTTTTATAGGAAAGATTCTATGTCAAGCAATATTGAAATATTATTTTATTACGTCTTTTCTGTTTTTAGTGAAATAATGTAACATGAATTTCCTGTTGTAAACGAGGTTCATGAACCGCTAATAATTAGTTCCATTATCATTTATTCAGCAACGCATCGTGTTTCAATCATAAATCAGCCGGTTTATTCAGCTACTATTTTCTAATTAAAATTCACCATTATTCTTATAGTAATTTTTATAGAAAAGATTCTATGTCAAGCAATATTGAAATATTATCTTATTACATCTGTTCTGTTTTTAGTGAAATAATGTAACATGAATTTCCTGTTGTAAACGCGGTTCATGAGCCGCTAACAATTAGTTCCACTGTCATGTATTTAGCTACGGATCGTGTTTCAATCATAAATCAGCCGGTTTATTCAGCTACTATTTTCTAATTAAAATTCACCATTATTCTTATAGTAATTTTTATAGAAAAGATTCTATGTCAAGCAATATTGAAATATTATCTTATTACATCTGTTCTGTTTTTAGTGAAATAATGTAACATGAATTTCCTGTTGTAAACGCGGTTCATGAGCCGCTAACAATTAGTTCCACTGTCATGTATTTAGCTACGGATCGTTTTTCAATCATAAATCAGCCGGTTTATTCAGCTACTATTTTCTAATTAAAATTCACCATATACTCTTATAGTAATTTTTATAGAAAAGATTCTATGTCAAGCAATATTGAAATATTACTTTATTACATCTTTTCTGTTTTTAGTGAAATAATGTAACATGAATTTCCTGTTGCGAACGCTGTTCATGAGCAGGGCACGGGGCGGCCATTAGTCATTTATTAGCCCGCTATTGTTGTCCTCCTGGCTTAGAGACGCGCGTAAACGAAGAATGTAGGAACATCGAGCGTGTCGATCACAGCAGCCGGCCAGGAGGATTAATTTAATCCAGCGGTTCAGCACATTTCAGCCCCCCGTTCGAATTTCCTAGATCAAATCTACCGACAGAAGCCTCGTTCCGAGAGGGTGGTGGAAGGGGGCGGGGGGGTTACCTCGGCGTGGAATTCGGGCCGAAGTTATTGGAGTTCCTCCGTTCGAGCGTGGCCGGAGAGCATTCCACGGAGCTTGTGTGACGAGCGCAGGGGAGGGTCATTGACCGGGCCAACTTTGGCGAACAAGTGAACTTTTCCCACATGATTTTTAACCAAGTGAAAAAATCTCATCGAATGAAGTAAAAAGGTTCGATTCATCTCAAATGAAAGAAATACGTACAGAGCTCTCTTGGAATTAACACTATTTCTACCGCGATATTTCGACCAAAAGGTGTCTTTTTAAATTATGGTAGAAATAGTGTTAAATACACATTACTACTGTAGGCAGAAGGTATAAAATCGTAAGACAGCGTGAATAAAATTGAAGCGTGTTTTAAACCGTGTACATTCGACTTTCCGAGAAAAGAGAGGAAAAGGGTGGCGCGTTATATCATAGCCGACATCGTGTAATTCCGCTCGAGCGTACGGGATATGCCCTCTTCTGGCCCGCGCGGCACACGCTTCGCAGCCCATAAATATCTCTGAATCATCGTGCCCTTCGCTGTTGTTCCGCCTAAGCTCGAACGCGCCGGAAACGCGGACCTTATGTTCACTGAAATTATCACGTCTCGTCCGAAGATCGTCAAACCGCTTTCACCTTATTAACTCGTGAATATTTCACCGCGGATACGAGAAGAAACAGGCTTCCATTAATCAAGCGAATATCGCAATAGAAAAG
>SHCU01000123.1:100790-111573 GCA_004307685.1 Ceratina australensis
GACGACGACGACGACGACCACGTCGACGCGAGACGTCTCAAGCAAGGCGAAAGGCAACCGGCGTGCGGGCATGCGAGGGAATCGTAAGTTAAGGTGGGACGGCGAAGAAGGAGGAAGGTTAGCCGGCGCAAACATAAAGTTCCAGACTTACGACGCGAGATCCCCGATAGCTCGTCCGCGGTGGGCATAAAAGCATTAAAAAGCGGCGAGGGAAAAACGCAAGTGCATACGTACACCCGTGGTACACTCGCGTACGATACGACCCGGCGAGTACGGTGTTAGTGAAAGGGTTTTTCGCGTGTATAAGTGTGCGAAGAGACTGGCGCTGGCCTGTCTTCTTCTTCTTCTTCTTCTTCCTCCTCCTCCATGGCCTCTCCACCTCTTCTGCCCGTTGGTTGCATGCGTTCTTCACGGCAGACCCCCGCGGCGACCAACCTGTCTTTCCAACACCGTTCCCCCCTGCTATCGCGGCGTGGATATCCCGATAATACTCGACCGCGTCTAAATTCTTTTATAACCCTCGGAGCCCGCTCGCCGAGGGAGCACGCATCGAGCCGCGATAACGATAATCGACGAGCGTGAAGACCGAGGAGGCCCGGACCGCAGCCGACCGCGTTCCGTTCCGTTTCATTCCGTTCCGTCCAGTTCGCGTTGGATTACTTCGATGCACGCCTTTGATTGTATTCCTCTTCCTCCTCTACTTTTTATTTTCTTTTTCTGTTCCCTTCTCGCTCTCTCTCTCTCTAGACAGCCGGCGATTTCTCCGCGCCGATAACGCGCCGTCAGCTTTTCTCGACTCCCAGCGCGCGCGCTACTCCGCGCGGATTTCTAGCAATATAATCCTTGATTCATCGATAATTTGACTTACGATCGGAGAAACGATAAGCGCGACTTTCTTAAACTAGCCCGGCGAAACCGCTCCGCTGAATTACGAAAGACGTCCGCTCGTTTGTCTGGCATGCTGCAATCGACTCGAAGAAGCGGGATAACGATGAATTCTAACCCGTATATGGGTTCTCGCGCAACCATTCGATTTTGGCTATGAACCCATATATGCGTTGTTACACACTATTGTTATGTTGTTCACGTTGCTTAATGAAATTTTTGTTCCTTGCCTTGCTCAATGAAATAAATGGTTATTAAGGCTCTTAAGGTCGCTACATAATTTATTTCAGTTGCAATCAATATACTCTGCAATGAAAATTCTGCTCAACTTTTTAGGAATTTTTGAAAAGAGTGACCAGTCCACGGCGCACGTTTAACCTTTTAAATACTGCTGACGCCTATTGGCGTCCGATATGTTAGAAAATCGGAAAGTCAGATAAAGGCTGTCAGGACGGTATCTCTCTTCAAGGAAAGTCCCCACTTTGGAAGAGAGGATGCATACTGTCGAAAGCGTCCTCATGACAGAAGATTTTTGGAGTTAGTCTTACGCTTGTAAAGTTCTTTTTTTTGCGTACGAATAAAGCAATTAATTCTGATCCTGACTTCGGCGGGTTTTAGTTTCGAACTGATTTACCCCCCGCTCGATTATCCTTACAGATACATGTTGGCTTCCCAACAATTGTTGGCGTCAATTGTCGTCGAAATGAAATGTGGAAAAATCTCGCCGTGCCCAGTGGACGTCGCGAGTAAATTCGTACCTTACCGTACGGCCAGTGCGTGTCAAAGGGTTAACGTCGGGCAACGCAGCGGTCAAAGGGCTAGAAACGTTTCGCAGGGATCTCGTTTATTAATCGAACCGATTCGGGAATTAGCCGGGATCATTGGCAGGTTTCTCGCGGAATAAATATAGTATAACCGAGGTCACGGGTAAAGGAGGAGCGTCGGGATCGTGTCCAAAGTGACGGTGGACAAGCATAAAGAGGCGAGCGCCGTGGCCTTTGAAATATAGGCTCCCCCGGCGATAATGATGAACCGTGTTTACACTGGAGGGAGCTTCGAGGGGCGCCTCGTCAGGGATCGCGCGGAGAAGAGGAGAGGAATAGCAGCGCGGCGGTCCCGGGATCCGAAACGGGATGGAAGAGGAGGAGGAGGAGGAGGGGGCGACTCCTTTCTCATGTAAATACGATGTAGCCGCGTGTAAAGGCGGCTGACCGGTCGTGTATGTGGCACAATGTCGGGCTGCTGGCCCCTCTGCGGGCCGCGAGATGATGCACCGACGGACGGAGAACCGATTCCACGGTAACACACATAGACCTACGGGTAGAATATACGCCTTCGTACACGTACGCGTGTGAGCGCGTTGCCGGCCCGAGAAGGAGAGGGCGAAGGAGAGCGGAGGAGGACGGCTGCCCGTAAAATATATCAGCCGCTGTGTGACTTCTCGGGGCAGCCACAAATCACGCGACCCCCCGTCGCCTTCCCGGCAGGCCACGGTGTGGGTGTACCCTACGTACACGCCGCAACGAGTCCGAGTGCACCTTCTCGAGAGCATCGGACCCGGAGGAGGTGGGTGATCGTGAGTGGCGGGGATGTTTTCCGAGCGGGGGTCAACGTTTGATTGGATACGATGCGCGTACAAGAGAGACCCGGTCAGAGTAATGGTATACTCGCTTGCATTTTTTCCTTTTAGCACTTTCCATCTCGAGGATCTTCGCGAAAAAGGATTTTAACGGCCTCGGGTAATCGAACAACGAGAACGGGGTGACGAAGCCAACAAAGAGAGCACGAACAGCCGAAAATACATTGAAGGCGAAAGTCCCGATGACGAAGAGCACGCGCTATCCCGAGGAGTTTGAGAGCGTGGCGGCGGCCTAATCCGGCAAGCCCATGTATCATCTGAAGTTCGTTAGAAACCTTAAACGCTCGGCTAGGGGGATGACGATGGGAGGGCGGAGGTAACAGTCCCGTTGAGGAGAGACGGGCAGCAGCAGCCAGCGCACGCAACGCGATCAGCCTGGAATCCTCTCCTGTGAATACTATTAATGAGGGCTCGCCCGAGCCGCAGAAGAAACGGGGAACGCGGAGAAAAGACGGCGAGGTCCTGGCCGCGACGCGACGGGGTGGGTTCCCTTTGAAAAGGCTTCTTCTTCTTCTTCTTCTTGCCTGCTGCTGCTGCTGCTGCTGCCTTTTGTTGGTCCACGATGCGAGCGAGGAAATAATGCGCCGTGGAATGTGACCCGTGCACCTCGTCACCCCACTGCGCCGCCTCGATTCCGTTACGGCGTGGATAGATCACGCTCGAACTGGACTATAATGACCCTCCCGAAGCGACGCGATTATAAAATAATGATCTTAGATGCGTTTAAAAAATTCTGTTGAGAATTGTGCGCAACATGCGCACACACAGCTATCAGGTGATTTCGACAACCAGAGAAGGGAGAAGGGAGCCACCTGGTTAAGGGTTCTTTTTTATTGCGCCCGCTTTACCGACCTGAGCCAAGCAGAAACGAAAGTAACGGAAGTAACTTCACTTCTTTAGAAATCGTTGCCCATAGCGCGTGTTGTTTAATTCGTAGGTTTTCATTTATTAGTTTATACGGTATATTGAATGTGTCAGTACATACTAAAATTTAATGCCACACATATCAGTTTATCTTGTTTATCTTCAATTATAAAAAACCGCTAGAACTGTGTGTATTCTGTGTGTGTCGTTTGTGTCATTTAAATAAAGAGAATTAAGTATATAAACGGGAACACCCAATATCTCCATCAAACTCAAATGATAAAATCCTAATTTTCGACTTTTAATTGCTGTCAGCTGGATGAATAAAATCGATCGGCGAAAGAAGACGGCTGGCAATGTATCTCTCAATAATCAGCGGACGGCGAAAAAGCTGGCCACGGAGATGGAGCAGCGAGACGAGAGCAAAGGGTCATTTATAACCACGACGGAGAGCCGCGTGATTAGAAGTACCAAATGACCGGCGGAGCGAGTCGGACAAGGACGAACCTCGTCGTGGAGGAACGCGTCCTTCGACGTCTTCAACGTTCTTTCTTTCTCTCCCCCTCGCCTCGCGCCGATGGAATGTTTTAAGTTTTAACCGGTAGCGAGCTGGATCATTATAATGATTCGAATCTACCGGGAGGAGCGGGGCGAGCGCCTCCGCAGGCTCGTTGGCTTGCTCGTTATTAATATCGAATAACGAGATGCCGCGAGCGTCGATGGTATGCGCGGCCGAGGCATATTCTTTATTAACGACGCACTCTCCTCCCGGGATCGTACCCACCAAAAAATTCACCTGACGCTACGCCCTGAATCGCGAGCCGCAGCTGATCGCTGGACGGAACTCGATCATAGACTGTTTTGTTCGCGGCTACCAGGCTATGCGACTCGACAAAAACGGGTATCCTGCTTCTTGCGTCGTAGATTACTGGAAGACTTGTTTCTTAGGGTCTCGCGATGATTCATAGTCGCGCCGTTCCAACGGGCTATTGTTGTACGCGACAACACGTTCTATATATTTATAATTAAATATTATTCCCAGAATAATAGTATCTGTACGAAACGTTTCTAACATCGAGGAAGACTCGTGACGCTTCCCTCGTCGAAGTCCATTTAGCTAACAAGCAGAAACGTGTCGATGGCCAACAAGAAGACAGTTGAAAATCGGGGTAGAAATCTAGTTTATCGTAGGAGAGGCTGATCGCCGCGGCGTCATAACTCATCCGGGAGGCGACTTAATTCCGGCCGCGGCACGTCGCGTCCCATCGCGTCCCGCCTTGCCGGCTTCCATTCCGTGGCAATCCGCGCTTCATAAATTTTCATTTGAGACCGGGTCCGCGTTGCACCTACGACATGATAAATGCTCGCCGTAATAACAACCGCGAGAAGCAGCCACGAGCCCGCCGAGACACAACGTCCCCCGGCTTCGATTTTATTAATACGCCGGCATCAATCGCGGTGACTCGCGCGCGGATACCTGTACTCTCTTCTTACGCGACACGATTATTTCACCGTCGCCGATGTTTACCGCGCGGAGTAGATCCCGAGCCCCGCGGTTTCTAATTGCACGCACGAGCCTAATGGTTATTGATGACCCGTTCTCCGGCTAGCTCGCGTTCGGTCCTGGACATCATCGACGTTCACCCGCGCGTTATGGAAGCGATGCTACAGCCGCGATACTGTCAGGCCACCGACCCCCTGCCGCTGCGAGCGACGCACACAACTTGATTCACCGCGGGACTACTGACGCGGACCGCTTCCTTTTTGCTCGATCCGATCTCATAGGCGATCCACGGGCCCAATAAAAGTGCACCGGGGCCCCCGCAAGAAACCGAAAGGTACGCCTATCGCCGAGCGGAATCGAAGACCCGTTCCACGGCCCTAAGCTGCTCGCTGCGAGACGTATTAATCGGTCGGAGAAACTCGCGCCGTCGAGACGGTTGGAATTTCGGGAAACGTAAAAAGTTCACTTCGCGTTTAATCGAATTTTATGTTGAAACGAAAGCACTGATATTAGATGAATAAATTTCCATGTTAAACGCACGGATTGGTCCGAGTAATTTAATCTATCATTTACGTCCTCTGATACGTCCCCGGAGCGACAGTTTTTCAAATTGATCGGACAAGAATGTTGAACAGAAAAGTTTCGAAGCAACGTTGGCAATTAATCATAGTGGAAGGCACGCGATTCAAAGAAACTAGTTTCAAGCGGACTGGTCACTGGGTCAATGTTCCATTTTCTCCGAGTCTCGGTCCAGCATGACGATACGAAAACCGTCGTCATCTCACGGATGACGAGGCGGAATTCCTCGCGTGTGGGTTGTTGCGAGCACAAAAGCGATCGAATTCGCGCGAGATCTTCCAAGTATGTAAAACTGAGCTCAACGCGTACGAAACGGGTAAAAACGGTAATGGCTAAATCGACGAGAAACCTGTCGATGTAAAAACAGTTGATCATTTTGATACGATATCTTTCGAGAGTAATTATTAACTCGCTATTTTATGCTTTATCCACATTTAATTTCCCTAAAATCCTACTAATTACGATTCTCACGTAGAATCGACTCCGGCGTGGCCAAAGAAAACGCTAATGGCGACCCGATCGAGTCGATTAGCCCGACGGAAAAGAATCGTCCCGACGGCGCACAATGCGCTATGAAACGGGTCCGCGGGTAAAGACACTGCGCCGCAGCCGCTTTAATTACTTTCTTATCGGAACTCTCTTTAGCCGAGCCCGTTCCTCTAATGGCGTTCGTTTTTGCGTGATTTAATGGCAACTTCGGAGATCGTTCCAACGAACGTATGGGAAAAATCGGTCGTTATCCGTGCGACCGGTGAAAAGAGTTTCCGTTAATGGCTGGTTGCGAGTAACGAGTTAATCGGTTCGTTAAATGATAATGGAAACTGCGGAAACAAATGCGACGCTAAATACCTTCAGACCTTTACTTGTCACGGAGTCTAAATATATTTAATTATATTTTTCGAATGTTTCATAATTGAATTCGGGTGATTGCGAATTGAATAGGAAATTCTTTCTTGAAGCAGACTTCAATTTTTCGTTGAGGAAAAAAGGTGAAACGCAGAAGGTAGAAAATAAAAGCTCTGGGGAAAAGAACGAGGGAACGCTGCGAAGTCAACGTTTATGGACAGACGGTCTTATGAGACGCGATCGCGGCGAACCCAGGAATTCCAGGCATTTTCGGATCGGTATGCCTAGGAGTCGCTCCGACAGGCGAGCGTCTGTCCGTTGCCTTCCGCGAAACTGTCTAATTGCGTGCCGGTATCCGTGCGCGCCGGATTCTAAATTACGCGAGACCCGATCGTGAATACTTAACGAGTAGGAATAGGAAGGGTTCCGTGTACAGGAAGTCGACCGCGTTTCCAACCGGTGCGCCCTGACGGTGTATCGATCACGACTCGAGTGGTTAAAAAAGGTGGTTCGCTATTTTTTACGAAACGCGATTCACGTTTCCATGCGAAGATTACATTCCCGAATAACATTCTGTAGTTAGTGAAGACATCAGTAAAGTGTGTATGATGTATGATACGTTACTATGGGTCTGTGATGTATTGCACATACAGGGTTCGATAGCGAACAGTAGCCAACTTTTCGTAGAGGGACAAAATCCAAAAGAAATAATAAACTTTTATCCTAAGCTTTTTAATGCTTCATGCAGGATCAATGCTTTTGGATCCAGTCATGATTTTGACGTTTCAAAATAAAAACAATTTTAAAATTTTCATATTTTGAATTTTGTTCCCCTAGGGAAAACTTGCACAAGAAACCTATATGATACATTACTATAGTATGATATTTTACTCTGGAAAAGCGAATTTTTTTCGAGTCGGAGACGATCTCAATTTAAATCGTAACCTCAGTGGGATGAGCGTGTCCCGGAAGCAGGTAATTAAAAGTTGAATCCATCGACGGTATCGGTAATCGAGGGGATGGAAGACGAAACTTTTCGAAGGATAAGCGACGGCTAGGTTCGTATTCGACACGGGGAAACCGTTCCTACCCCACGAGCAGCGATCGTGACGGGGGCACTCATATCGATAACCCCACCTCGGATAATTGAACTTAACGAAGTGTCTGGCAGCGTGGAAACGAATTCGTCGTTGAAACGCGGCGGTGCTGCGAACCCCAACGCAACAGCCAGTTGCGACGACGATCCAAATCCAATCTTCCAATCGGAGTCAATTACAGGCTGACAATGCTCGCTGCCTAAATGTCAGACCCGTACGAAGAGCGACGGTGTCATTTCGTATACAAACGGGATTACGCGATCTAATTCACCGGCTGACAAAAGCCCGACAAAGAAACCCGCGAAAGTGGAAGCCGGGACCGGGCTTCTGTCTTTCCATTTCCTTCACCCTCACGGGGACTCGTCCGTTCCTCCGGCCCTGTCACTCGCTCTCGGTCAGGACCACTTCGATCCGTTCGCAATTTTCCGCGGTGTCTCGCGAGCCGACGTGGCAACCTTTATTGAAATCGATCAGCCCGATTTTACATTCCGTAACTCGTCATTTAAAAAGTCACTGAACACAGCTACAAATTTTCACAATTTAAACACTACTTCTACCGCGATTTTGTGTATACCTATGCACATTTTTAAATCCAGGATGAGCTGGAGGAGGATAATAATATCGCTGAATTAATTTAACGACTATTATAAGAAAAGTGAAAAAATTAATTGTGGAGAAATGATTAAACTTACTGAATAACGTTCAGTTAAAATTTGAAAGGTGTTTTTTGAAACCTCATGGTAGAAAGAGTGTTAAGATTATACGAGTCCTTGTATAAAAACAGTAATACAAACTTGTATTCTTATGTTGGAATTTTTATTTTAATTCTTATTGGAAATAATAAAAAGAATCATAGGTCTTGTAGACAAGTATCCAATGATACATTAAACAGTTTCTTAACACTATTTCTACCGCGATTTTGTGTATACCTATTTCCCTAACTTAGTGAATAATGTTCAGTTAAAATTTGAAACATGTCTTTTGACACCTCATGGTAGAAAGAGTGTAAACTCTCTGTTTCATAGAAAAAACTTACCAAACGACATTTGAATATGTTGGAAACAGGTGTTGGAATACACCGTTAGACGCAGAATTTCGAAGAATATCGTTTCTATAACTTTATAGATCAAACAATATTTTGTCAGTCTTTTATATCTGTTAATCTAATCAGTCTCTTGTCAACTGCGAATTTGAACGGATCATCAACTATAACATTGTATTAATTATACGCATATTCCAACGCGTGTTATATCTTTGAAATACATTCTCTGTTTAAAACCAACAGAATATTATTTTCAATTATTCATTACGAGTTCCCTTCGACGAACTGTAGTACATCGTAGAAACGCGGAGCCGAGATCCGTACGACGAGGGCAAGACACTCTCTCTCTACCCGGGCATGTTAGCGTAATGTCTTAGGTGGCCGTAGCCGTGTCGACAAGCCGCGGATACTCTCTCCCCGTGGTACAGCGCGCCTTACAAGGCTGGCGAATAGATAATCGCGGCATTGTCCTTACTTACACGGTACATACGCGCGCGCACCGTAGAAGTAGAAGCGCGGCGAGTGTTTTGCATCGCGCGGCTTGTACACCGCGGCTCTCGGGGGGGTTTTATCGTAGCGACGATCAACGGCGAACGAACTGACGAGACTAATCACCCGTCCGGCGCAGATTTCCCCGTACGAATTCCATCCACGGTGTTCCTTATCCGCGGGTCAGCTCGGCTCGCGTTCCGCGAACGGCCGCTCTTATTGCGAGCCGATGGGAGAGAGACGATCTTTGCCACTCGATCGGCTCTTAACCTCTTAGGTACGGGAGAATTTTGCGCGGGGCTGTTTTTCTGTGCAGCAGAATTTAACGCGAGTTGCTTAAATGCAATGAGTAACAGACAATGCTGTTCTCTGGAGTGAAATTTTTGATGAGTAAATTATAATTTCTCTTCAAATTATATTAATATATTTGTCATAATATAATTCTTAAAATTATAATTCAGTTATACACGTTGAGCCACTATAGTGGCGTGTCTTTCACAGAGACGACATCCGCGAAAACCACTATAGTGACGCGTCGTGCCTAAGGGGTTAAGGAATCTCTTTGTACCTCGAGTCGATTCTACCGATTTCGAAATTCGCATTAACCCTTTCAATACAAGCACTCTACCCGTCGTGATACCCCTGCTGAACGAGCTGCCGTGCCGAAAATGTGATTATAACAAACTGTCTTGATTCGGCCGAAAGGTATAACACACTGTCAGTCTACGTTTCTATGAACATTTGCCTAAGCGTTAAATAAGAACTGTGCTTAACCACTCGCAGTGGAAAGAAATTCTCGGTTGCGTGTGCCGGAACAGTCATTTGTTTTCCTGAATAAAATCGCCCAACGACGTGCGTAATACGTCGCTGGCGTTCCGGTAACAGAAGCATCACGACGTGTCTGGCACGTATTTCTACCGCAAGTGGTTAATAAAACAATGTTGTTTCCAACAAGTGTTGGTTGTTGCTTCAATATTAAAAATTAAATTAAATATTCGGTACAGAAATATATAAAAAATTAAATACAGAGGTATATACAAAATTATATAAAAATATTATAAATATAACAATCATCGGATAGATGCCGGATATTCCGGCACTCGGAAGGGTTAAACCTTGATTTTCGAATAAGGAGATCGCCGCTGCGAGACGAATGCACGGCCGCGAATTTCTCGCAACGCTAAATTATTTCGAGACGACGCGCGGCTGGGACGTCAAGGAATCTGACAATTTTGCTGGCTCGTCTCGCTCACGGTGCACGGGGTTCGAGAAACGTGTTCCGGGAATCGAGGGTGGGTAAATATTGCAGTATGCACTCAACGCGAACCGGAGGCAGGATGCAGGAGAGAGAGAGGGAGAGCGAACGGGGAAACCGAACGCCACCCCCGGCGTCTATGTATTAGCGGCGGCATACATTATTTCGCGGCATAGCTGGCGTGCCCGCCGCGCATAACCGAGCGCGAGCGTTGTTACGTGCATCGCTCTCTCACGTGATACCGAAATACTACGTGGCACGCGCAGGTACCGCTGCGTTCACCCGGGACGGGATATACCATCCCCGAACAGCGTATATCGCGCTGATAGCAGCTATTTTTTTCGTAACAAATCCATAAACTCGGAGAAGGCATTTCAAGACGTTGTTATCAGACGATTTAGAGATTATAAGATTGCCTGTATTTAACCCCTCGAAAGGTGACTCACGGTCTCAAATAAAACATACGTCGTTAATTAAATTGAACTTAACACTAAACCTTCCACGATCAAATGACACTTCTTAAATTCGTCAATAAAAATAAAGCACAAATGCTTTTATCATATTGCTAAAATTGTAACTATAA
>SHCU01000123.1:144945-156588 GCA_004307685.1 Ceratina australensis
GGTAGGTGGAGACAAAATAGGCGACGTCAGCGCGTCAGTCATCCCTAATACCTTCATTCCGACTGTCTCCTTCCATCGGTGGATAGCTATAGAAGGCATTTCCATGAGCGAGCATAACTTCGTTACCGCCTCGGGGGTTATTCAATTTCGGCGTTAAAATCCTCTAATGTGCCGTTATTGCAGCCGGGCCCGGGGGTGCGGGAGGGTGAGCAGCGTCGCGGGGGTAATGGCTGGCGCACGTCGAAAGGACTTCCACGGGATTTCCTTTAAGAGGAGAGGATCGTCTACGCGAAGATTCGAGCGATATTACCGGGAAACCCGGCGACGGTTGAAACCTCCTCAATCCGTGGCCTAGGATAAAAGGCGGGCGCGCGGTTAATACCTCCGCCTTTGATCGTTGATGGATGATTCGTTGATTTTAACAAAACCCCGGCGGGACGCGACCGATAATGTTAACCGAGGCGTTGGTAACACTTAAAACGTGACAATTGTGATGAATGAAGCTACGGTTGATCGATGTCTATCTCTGTTCCTAGACAGGTGATCCTTCCTACGCCACAAAGAAACTGATTACCATAATCCTACAATTTTTTCCTTATCGGATTATCGAACAAGGTGACATCGACCCGGACGACGTTTACAATGGTCACATCTTGTAAAGAGGTGCTTTATCGAGGATCTTACGTTAGTTTTCGCAAGCAGAAATGAAAGCGGAATGTCAGATACCTAAGCAACTAATCTGGCAAAGCCTACGGTCGAAATAAAAAATAAATAGCGACGCGACGTTAATACATCGGCCTTCGCGTGTAACGTAGAAACACGCTGTCGATGGTACCGGCTCCTCAGGTATGGCAGTGATTGGAATCGTGGAACGCATTCTCCGCGCGACGTACGAAGACGCGACGCGACGTCCCTTTCGGTGTAATTACAGACGAAACACAATGGAATGTATGGAGGTATGCGCCCGGCCGGGGACGACGACGCGCCTGCAGCTATTCGTGGCAAGCCCGAAACGATACGAGATAAGCCAAGCCCAAAGATGGTATGCCGCCGTGATGTCGACCTCGGCGTGCTCGCTCGAACAGCTCGCTACGGCGACGGGAACCGAGCAAACGCGGAGCCTCCATCTGCCAGATAGATATCGTTCCTGAATCCGCTTCGTCATCGCGACGGCCGCCGCTTACTCGCGCTCGATAATCAGCTATTCCCGGTGCGCCGCATGCCGGGTTTGACGCCGTGAAAAATTCACCCGGACCACTGACTTCGTTCTCGTACGAACATTTTTCCTGATCGCCGATAACGCACGAGGAATATTAATACCGGTACGCCGTAATTGGATACAGATTTTAATTACGTACTCGAGTTAAGGGTTAAAAGTCATTAACTATATTTTCAAACGCGAAGTATCTTTGCATCTGAATTATTATATATGTAACTAGATGTTTGTTTCGAGGAGTAAAGAGCGTCTCGTTAAATCATAGTCGTCCAATTCTTTTGGCGACACAAGCTTGGCCCTTCGGCTAACTTGGTCCTTCAGCAAAGGGCAGAGGGTGCGAATTGGTACGAGCGACTTGCAGGGCGTGGTCGAATCGGGTCTCTGTGACACGGCCACCTCAATCACCGTGCGACGCCCAGACCTGTCATTATCACGCGACCCCATCCTAGCATGGGGTTTACTCGCGCCCATGCGTGGCCGTCTGGCTCGCGTATCCCTTTGGACCAAACATCGTGCACGTGTACCAGGAATCTCCCACGATTCGTCAAGAGCAACCTCGAAGATCGCCCTAAGCTGAACATCAACGGATAGCTTGTGAACGCACAATGACACATATTAGACACGTTCCAAAAGCTCGCAGACTGAGACATCTATTCAAGGAAGAAATTATCGAAATTTCTGATTTTAATAATTCCATTGCTATTTAGTATATTTTCCTCGAACGTTTCGTAATGTAGTGGACGGTCGAGAAGGGCGTCGAAAAAACGTGGGGACGTGGCACACCTAGTTCGTCGGCGTCGCGCGAGATAAGTTTTGCCAGAAGGCTGTTCAATCGTCCCGAGAACCGTTGACCCAGGCTACTGACCCGGCTTTGTCTCCCAATTTCATTGATTAGGCCCGCGCCCCAAGGATCGTCGCCGTCCGGGGGCCGTATCGGGCTGATTGGACCGTGCTAATGAAACGACTGACGGCTACTCTCGACTAATCTCGAACGGGAAGGGACTCGCTGGACGCGATTAACTGGCCGTCTAATGGCCGTCTAGAAATGCGTTTCTGCGATTTCGTCGCGCCATTTAGAAGAAACGATGATTGCACCATGAAGACAGATTCATTTAATATAAATCACGTTATCATTTTTTTTATTCTTCGACATTAACTATTTAACCATTTGCACTCCGTTGCCGCCGTATTTGCGACATTAAAATGCTAACATTAAATCCACTGTCGCGGCTACGACGACACACGGTTGTTTTACTGACTCGGTGCTCTTAACACTTTGACGGCCACACGTTTCGGAAGAAGAGTTGATCTTGCCTCCGGCTCATTTTGTCAGCTTTGCGACAAATTGGCAGGCTTCATCTAATGATAATTCTTTTGTCTGGTTCATTGATGACTCAAAATTTATGTTGGAAATTGTCCAATCGGTCTTGACATTTTACGTTATCGTCGAAACGCCAGTGTCCCCAAATTTGACGAAATCTATTTCTCGGCATGTCTCTTCCAAAATTGGTCTGCAGATTAATGGACCTGTTGACCAGAGCTCATCTTTTTTCTGACGTTTTTACTAATCCCAACGGATTTATTAAAACGAAAAACTTCTTCATCTCATCAATGTATGTATATTTCTTTTCATTTGAATTTGGCTTGTGAACTCACGTATACGTGACTTCGGCCGTCAAAGTGGTCACAATTAGGTAAGCAAAGCAGTCTGTCTTTTATTGCAACGACTCAATTTTTCACAAGTAGTAATATAGTAACTAATATAGCGCTGGAGTTATTGGTATCCTCTATGAGTTCTATGAGAGTCCTTCTATGAGATCTACTAGGCTGGAGTGCAAAGGGTTGAAACTGTCAAAGAAACAAGGTAAATGGAATTTGTAAATGCAACAATCCAAGTATCGCCGGTTAGCTGGTCAGGTACCAGGGCCACTTTAAAAATCTACAAAGTCATCCGCGCGTCTGACAAAAATCCTGTTTTCCTGCCGGAGGGTCCGTTGCGCTTACCGGGCCCCTTTTTCCCCGGGCCGACGTCAATCGGAACCGAAGGAGAGAGTGCTCGGCCCGTGACTTGTGGGAATCGGGATAATTATAACGTTTCCGTTCAGTTTAGACGCGTCCGCAGAGGGAGGGAGCGTAATAACGAAATCCTCCTCATCCTCTTTTTAAGAAGAGGGGTACGGGGGGCCCCGGGCGGCAATTCCACGCTCATGCTCGCGCCGCTACCCGGCAATCATCCCCAGTCAGTCTTTCAGTCAGTTTCGTTGCTATTTAATTATCCATTTAAACCGTATAATCTTCTGCCACGGGGCACCCTGCGCCTATTCTCACTCACTCTCACGATCCGAGCGACAGACGGAAATCGGACACGAGTATATCGGAGCGGAACGCCGCCGCGCGATCAAGCGTCGGCGGGAAGGGAACGTGGGATCGCGCGTGCACGCGAGCCGGACTCGAACTCCTCTTAACGGCCTCGGGTACCAACGGAACGCGTCGAGGAGGTTCGATCAAAACGCTTCGAAGATAAGGACAACTTTGTTGCGAAACCAGCGCGCCGGTTTATCTGGGTTAACGCGATACCTACTTATGTGCACTGTCGTCGTTTTCGCAAGCCTGATTTATGTCGCCCGCCTTTTTAACGATTAGATCCGTACGTCTCCGTATCCACCGGTCGGATAGAAATACGCTCTTGAAAAAAATATATATTGAATTGTTACGCCTTGCTAGGATTTAAACCAAAAGAAAAGAAAACTAGTATTTGTCTTGTCGAATTAATTGAACAACGTGTAAACGTGTTCAAGGATAGAAGATGACAGAGGTACGATAAAAGAGGGAAAAAGTAATTGGCGTCTACCAGGAATATAGAACAGGAAGCGTGGGAGGCTGTGGACCGAGAGGTTGGGGAATGGTCGTCCTCGTCATTACCGGTATCGGTAACAAGGATACGGTCCGCGGCGGAGTGCCATTTCATTCGAGGGTTTACTGTCCGCCGGAACGTTCGACGCGGTGGTCAGATAAAGAGGCAGCTAGATTAGAATCGACGTGGATCGCGGTACCGTACGGCTCTCCTTTTTCCTCCCTTGGCGTTCTCCAACGCTGCTGGCCGCGGCTCTGAGATCGTAATTTAGATGATTATACGATACCTCCGCTATTTACGCCGTTACCGGGGCCACGCGGCGAAAAATGGCAGAAATTACGGCCGGGGGAACGTCCGCGCGACGATAAATTGCGGGAACATATCCAAACACGGGCCGCGGAACTTTTTATGGAATTACCATCTGTCCGGGATAACGAGGGGTGTCGCTCGCCTCCAACCCTTTGAATATACCCGGAATTGTAAAGCTGTTAAGAACACGGTCGAAAGATGAACGGTGCATCGAAGTCGCTTCTAGTTCTCGACTAACATCGAATATATTATATATACTGTTGGTTTTAACACTAGGTTGCCTAAGGAAGTCATTTTGACTGCTTTTTACTTTCAATTAGAAAAAGAATTATGTATATAATGATATCATTTCTTAGAAATTTTTTGTATTGTTAATATCTACTAATAATCTGTTTAATAACTGTACATATTATAAGAAAGTATTAAAAATTAATTTTAAATAAAATTCTTTACACCTTAATTATTCTTTCACAATGAAGTCATTTCGACTGCTTTTGACCAATATAGGTATATACTAAGCTTCAGTCTTTCTAGTGTTAAACAGAGAATAGATTTCAAATATACAGTACGCGTTGGAATATACGTATAATTAATACAATGTTATAGTTGATGATCCGTTCAAATTTGCAGTTGACAAGAGACTGATTAGATTGACAGATATAACCGTAGGTACCGTGGACGCCTGTTGGCGTCCAAATCAAATTTGGAAAAGTTTCGCCAGTGGACGTCGCGAGTAAATTCGTGTCAAAGTCTGCCGTAGTCAAAGAGATAAAACAGTGAATAATCTAATAGAAAAAATAATTCTAATAAAATAAGTATACCGAGGAAGCTGGGGTACAACTTGATGGGACAACCGGTCGACAAAAAAAGCGTGCGAAGCAGGAAGAGAACGCAGAATGATATCACGCGCCGCCCCTCCGTCATTCGGCGTGTCGGGTATGCATAGATTCCGGAAAAACACATTCCCGGTCGAGCCGCACCCTCTCGCGCGCCCTAACCATGCCGCGTATAAACGAAATAGCTGTTAGGTGATATTGGTATACGACGTAGGCAGCGTGTCGCGGGAGCATCGATATATATTTCCGGCGTTCCCGATCCGTGGATCGTCCCTGCACTCCAAGCCGTCCTAGGGGCGGTGGTACGTACGTACTACGTAGGTGACTGCCGCCCCGGGTCCCTTTCGCGTTTAGTGTCAATTTATTCGGGATTCCCGAGATTCCCGAGGCTTTGCCGAGCGCGATCAGCCCTGCCCGTTTGCATAATATTGTATTTATTTCGTCTTGTAACCTCGCGCAACGGGCGGCCAACCCCTTTTCCACCCTGCCGCGTTTCTCGCACGTAGGGGCTCGGTTCGTTTAGCCTCCGCCGCGCGAATGGCCTCATATACGCGAGCCCCGAACGGCCTATACAGGTTACAAGCTGATCCACGAATCTTTCTCCCTCGACCCCTCGGATTCTCACGTCTTTTTCTACAGCGTGTTACATCAGGTATCGCCTATTCCTTCTGCGTTACCTCGTCGAAACGATTTGCTCCGCTGTTACACGCTCGATCGCGAACGAGATTTTCATTTCCCGTTGTACGGGGTTTCTCCTACTCGTGAGTTGCCGAACGATGGGCTGTTCAATTAACACAAATCAGTAGGTTATTTAATTTTTGCAAAGACTCGATGTTACAGCAAGCACCAACTGCTGCAAGGGATCGACATTCATTCTTTGTTCTTACCACTAGATTGCCCAAGGAAGTCATTTTGACTGTTTTTTATTTCCAATCAGAAAAAGAATTATGTATATAATGATACAATTCCTTAGGAATTTTGTGTACTGTTAATATTTACTAATAACCTGTTTAATAACTGTAGATAATATAAGAAAATATTCAAAATTAATTTTAAATAAATTTCTGTACACCTTAGTTATTCTTTCACAATGTAGTCATTTTGACTACTTTTGGGTAATATAAGTATATACTAAGTTTCAGTTTTACTAGTGTTAACAGAGTCGCCGCTTTCGACGGATTCTTCAGCGTAAGGCTACAATGCTGCGTTACGTCCAAAGTTACATTGTATCTTTCGTTTATTAATGTCTACACCATCCTGAAACGGATGTCAGGACTTTTCGTATAAAATTTCTTCGCCTTTTAATGATTTCATTTGAATTCCTCGAAACATTTTTCTCAATGTGGGAATGGCATATTTTTTTCTTTCCCAACAGGTTAAGCCGGGGGCCAGGCGATCGGCGGTGACGTTGCGGAACGTTGAAAACGTACTTGAGAAAACACCTACCTGACAATGTTAATGTTGGCGGGCGCGACGCGACGGCGGCCCGGAATTATTGAAGCCGAGGTAACGGCGTTGGCTCGGCCGATAAAGAATGACAGGAGGCGGCCGTTATCGCTCGCTCCTTTCATGAATAAGCACGCAAACATTCGTATCCATCGGCGAAGGAGCCTCGATAAGCCGAATCGCTAAAGTCGGACGGCCCCGCTATCGGTCCGTATCGCGAGCGTGCCGTATTAATTTGAATATTTAACCGTGCTCCGTTTCATAAGTTGCACGACCGGCCAATACTTTTTTTCACGCACTCTCTCTCCCTTCCCGTTCCTCTCTCCGTTCGTATCTCCGTTCACGGCCTAACGTCTTCATCCGAGTAATCGCGCCCAGATGATTCATCAACTATCAAACGTTTTAATATTCGACAATAACTCTATATCGAAACAAATGATACGTCGAAGCTTTGTATAAAACGTCGACGTTGAAACAATCGCGAGGCGAGCTGACAGAAAAAAAAACAACAAAAAAATTGACGGCGAGCAAGTACGAACGAGAACGCGGGATCATAAAATACAATATTCATAATGAGGACCGGCGGGATGTGTATAATACAAAAGAGCGGTTGTAGCGCGGCGGTAGCTCGTTGCGGAGAGAGAAGCGCATCGATAAACCCGCGTCGAAGAGTTTGAGTGATTGACGCGATCGGATGGAACAGATCGGGTGATGCCCGCCGCGAGAAAAGTGTTGACCGCTCGCTCGTTCCGGCCGCGGCCGAGCATACGCGGCGAGCTCGACCCATTGACAGCTGCATAACGCTTTCAAACAAATAGGAACAAATTCCACGCGTTCCCGCGTTTGCCAGCAGCAGCACACCCGGCCCCCCCGTCTCGCCGCGCCCGTTCCCTTTTGTGAGCGCGGAATGCATTTTTAACGGCAATAAATATCGAGCAGCGACCACCGGCCGGAGCCGTGAACGAAATTCGTGTTTTTCAAGATATTTATGCGCGGTCAGCATCTCGACAGGTATTTCGAAATACTTACAAATATAAACTTCCCTCCTCTTTCGCTTTGTTTCGCGTTCATTAGCGTGAAGTCGCGTAAGTAAATAAATACAGTTATAACTACGGCGTATGTATTGGGTTGTTCGGAAAGTAATTTCGTTTTTTCCCGACTGAGGATTTAATTGTATTTTTCTCCACCCAACTTCTCGCTTAAGCCGCATAATCATTATATGTTTCGAGAGCTGATATGCCAAGACTTGTGTGTGAAGAAGTCCAATTGATTGTATGAAGTAGTTTTTGGTTGGTGCTCTTTTAAATATGGAGAGCAATAAGCATCAGTTTCGTCATATGTTACTCTTTTAGTATAGAAAAGGTAAAAATGCTGTTCAAGCAAGAAAGAAATTAACCGATGTGCATGGAGAAGATGTGTTGACAGTGCGCTAGTGCCAGAACTGGTTTACGAAATTTCAATAAATAAAAAAGTAAATACATAATTTCAATTAATTCGGAAGTCTACTGTCATCAGCTGGACAAACTGAATGATGCACCTCAACAGAATAGGCCAGAATTAATCAACAGGAAAGGTGTAATGTTCCACCAAGATCATGCGAGACCTCATACAAGTTTGGTCACTCGCAAAAGGTTTTACAGCTTGAATGGGATACAATGCTATACCCACCATATTCTCCAGATCTGGCACCTTCGGATTATTATTTATTCCGGTCACTACAAAATTGTTTATACGGTAAAACCTTCACTTCAAATGGGGAGGTCAAAAACCACCTCGATTAGTTTTTTGCCAGCAAAGACCAGAAATTTTATGAGCGTGGAATCATGCTACTACCGGAAAGATGACAAAAGGTATTGGACCAAAATGGCTAATATATAATTTAATAAAATATTTGTCCATCATACGAAAATTGTCTTTCATTTTCACAAAAAGAAATGAAATCACTTTCCGAACAACCCAATAAAATTATTGTAAAGGCCGTCAATGCTTACTGAATAAAAAAAATTCGCAACTTCTATTCGGAGAGTTCATGAACGTAAAAATGATCGTGGGGAAGACTGTTGATCGAAGGAACCTGATATCGTGGAATGCGCGAACAATCGATAAGATGAAGTCACAAATGGACAGGGGTTTCTGTAAACAGACTTGGCGATGCGGGAGACTCATCGCCAGAAGTACCTCGATACAATATTGCCGCGCGCCGGCAATCATTTTAAATATAACACCGTATGATCGCGAGGGAGAATTAAAGTGTTTATAAAAAAAACGCGTGAGGGAAACCGAGACCGGGTTCATAACGCGGAAAATTAAACGCTTTCAACGGCACACGCGCGCGCCGGGGATACAAGAGCCGACGGGTCATTCGATTTTACGAACTGGCTACGCCGCCGGTTGTACACGGGACTTTTTTACGTCAGTAGAGACTGGTTGAATTTTATCACTTGAGATCGCCTGATTCGACTCCCGAGTTTTAACTAACGTAATTCCTGATCGGAGATTAAAATCCACTGCGTTCGTAATTAACATTCTGCGGTCAAGAAATTTTTCCATATTTTTACCTACCTAAAGGAAATCGTATTATATTAAATGATTATAATATAAAACTATTATCAATTTGATGTTACAGAAAATAATGAAATCCCATTACAATGAGAATAATACGACTGATTGTAAATTCAGATTGTAAATCACGCGGATAAACGAAGCGAACGATTTTAAATTCAGGCGAATGATCAATCGCGTGATTCCGATTAACCACGCGGTACGTATCGGCAATTTCCACGGATGTTGGAATTCTTTGGTAATATCATCGGCGCGCCGCGGGCGACCGTGTATGGTAGTAGATAGGCCAGAGCGTTTCACGTCAACGGTAACCACCGCGTTTTCGTTGCGGCTCTCTAAGCACGAGGATCTCGAGGCGACGCCCGGAGCACTGACAATCACCTGTTCGAGCCCTGGCTCGTGTTCCATCCAACGCACAGCTGCACAGGTGCGCGCCTGGCCTGGATGGATCAATTCCTCTAACGCCGTAACTCAAAACGGAAGTTACTATTTTTTTTTTCTTCAAGCGAATAGCTGGCAACGGAAATGTCTGAATTATCGAAATTATTTTCCATCGGCGAAAGTGTCTAAATATTATTGATTGATATTACGATCGTTATCAGTAATGCGTAACGCTGTGGGAACTCTGGTAATGGAGGCATCGACGGAAGCGATCATCTACATCTGAAGTTATCCGGTGGTATCGCGAACAACGCCGGTGCAAAAGGAGCAAGGCGTAGCCCGGGAGGACAGCTTAATTACCCGCGGTCCATAATTCAAACGTTCTTAGGTGGACCCCGGTCTAGCGGCGAGTATAATGATTATCGCCGGGCAAGTAGCTGACGCGCGGACGCCGCGGCTCGGATCGATCGATCATCTTGTCTTATCGACGAGCGGCCGAGTAATTACTAAAAACAGAGTATGTACGCGGTCGATTATAGGAGCCAATCTCGGGATCCATCCACCGTTTCCTGCTATCTGATGCAACGTACAGAAAACCGACGGCCTGTTTCAATTATTCACGACGCGATTCATTGCCTCTCGAAATTAACAAATCACCATCGCGATTCTCCTGCGTCGCTGTTCCACTTTTACCAACAGATTTTTTTATTTAAACTCTATGAGTATTTAAATGAAGACAATAGCGAAGAATTGAAATCCGAGATTAAATATCATATTAACCCTTTGCATTCCTCATTTCCAAATTTAATTACTATAAAATTTATGTACATTTAAAAATAGACAGTAGTACATATAAAATGAATTCAGTAAATATTTGTAAAAAATTTCCTTGAGTCCAAAGGGTTAATATAAGACTAGGCAAAAATTTTTTCAGCGTTCATGCACCTCTAGACAGTAGTCACGGAATTTAGATTGAGCCGAAAAATATGGAGGACGAAAGAACGAAGGAGATTCTTCTGCGTCGCTGTTCCACTTTTACCAACAGATATTTTATTTAAACTCTATGAGTATTTAAATGAAGACAATAGCAAAGAATTGAAATCCGAGATTAAATATCATATTAACCCTTTGCATTCCTCATTTCCAAATTTAATTACTATAAAATTTATGTACATTTAAAAATAGACAGTAGTACATATAAAATAAATTCAGTAAATATTTGTAAAAAATTTCCTTGAGTCCAAAGGGTTAATATAAGACTAGACAAAAATTTTTTCATGGCTCATGCAACTGTAAACAGTAGTCACGGAATTTAGATTGAGCCGAAAAATATGGAGGACGAAAGAACAAAGGAGGGTCAAGGGTCCGTAAAAGGAAGTCGATTACTTCGCGGGCCGATGTTCCGGTCAATTAAGTTTGGGAAATCTCGCGTGATTCGTCCGGCGAGAGATCGGAGGAGTCATCGTAATCGGTGCCGATTCGGCGCGGCGTAGCGTTGTGAAAAAAAACCGGCCCGTTGACGAGGTCATTATCGTTATTTAATATCCCGGTCATTAGCGCGTCCCGTTCCGTTGTGCCGCGTCGACTGGTGTTGTTTATGAACTCGCCGGCTCTCAGAGCGCGCCGCAGCCTCGCGGAACGATCGGTTCGCGCGCGGTTTTTGCGCTGAACGCCCATCGTCTTTCGCAGGGAACCGCAAGGCGCGCGCGCCCCCGGCTCGAATAGCGCGACTCCGCATTCGCGATGGTTTAATTATCCCCGTCCGGCGACGCCGTTTCACGAGGAGCAACGGTTATATATATATCGGCCGGCATACCTGCCGTATCGTTAACGCGGGAAGAAGTTACGCAGCCATGGGGGAGGAAGCTGACCGGCTAGCGCACGAGATTTAACCGGGCAAAAAGCTTCCTTGGAAAAAGTGATTACGGATGGAGTAATAAGGCCGTTGGGAAGAGTCTCGAGATCGTTCTACCCTGTGCGTGGATCGCTCCCACGCTGTTTTTCGTTAGTTCACTGTACAGCTTCGGACAATTATTCTG
>SHCU01000123.1:229316-262404 GCA_004307685.1 Ceratina australensis
AAACGGCTCGTTAATCGGGTGATTACCTCGGCGAAGGTAACGGCAAACCCCGCGCGGTCTTTTAATATTGACGATCAATCAACCCGACGAGAGATTTACCCGCGACGTGTGCCACCGACGGCGAACCGTATCCGCGGAACCGTGCGTAACGCGACGGCCCACCAATAGCAACAGTGTGCCGTCGCGGTGGTTCTTGTTATAATACGCGAGAGAGTAAACAAGCCCGTGGTGAGCCGCGAGGGGAGGAAGAGGGGTGGGGGACGTTGGTGGCTCAAGAGAAATGGGCGCCAGTGGTCAGTAATGAGCCAGAAAACTGGCGACAGCTCCGCTATGCCCTCTATATCCTATCCCAACGAGACGAGGCGCGATATTGTGCGACGCGACGTTCTCTCGCGTCTAACTCCACACACGTTATCCACGTATACGCGCGTATATGTATATATATGTGTGTGTGCGAGAAATTGGTCGGTGTGCGGTGCACGCGCGGGCCCATAATTCACTGGCGGCTGGCCCGCAGGCCCGTCTTGTTAGCGCCCCGCAGAAACCGAACTGAGAGGACCTCCTAACTATGATACCGTCTGTTCTCCACCGATATACGCGTAGGGGCTCGAGGTCCCGGGGATCCACGATGAGGCGAAGAAAAACGACGAATAGACCAGCGGCGGCGGCGGCGGAGGAAAGAAACTCGGTGAGAGGGAGCAGGAGGAGGAGGAGGAGGAGCTGGGAGCTCACAAAGAGACGAAGCGGGGTTAGAAGCGACGAACGTGGACGGGAACTGGGGAAAAGAAGAAGGAGATACCAAGATACTCGGTTCTGATCCTCTCCGGGTCCGCCAACGCGCATAAATGCATACCTATCTCCGGCCGCATCTTCCCCGGGCCGGCGGAACGACCGAACGAAAAGAGCGCGTTATCGGTACTTCGACCTGATAAATCCCCCCACCGAAAGAATAATGAGTCGACATTATTCATGCTGACCCGTCAGCGTCGCTCGGTCCACCCCGCGTCCACCTTGCTGCTCCTCCTTTTCACCGACGGGCACACCGAAACCGCGTCGCCCCGCCATTAAGCGGGTTCCCTGGACGACGGAACCAACACGCCCGGGGAATCCGTTGGAATCGGCCGGGCCGATATTAGGAAGCCGCTTAACCGGAGGATCAAGTGGAATTCGGGGCCGCGGGATCCCGTCGGCGTCGTTTGGTCGATAGAGGAAGAACCTAGGCTAGGCTCTCTCCTCTCTTCGTATCAGCGCGAGCTCATAAATTATCCCGGGACACGGAAGGCGAGCGTGACGTCGTGCGCTCACGACGACGAGGGCCGTCGTCCTCGAGGGGTACGAATTCGCATGATGACACGTCTTATTATCGTGTCCCGAGAATTCTCTCTGATTTTTGATCCGACATACCGTAGACGGTAACCCCCTACTGGAATATCAACCACGCTCGATCGGATCTAACGTACGTTTCACATTCTATCTATTTTCGGGATCGTCATTTCAGAATTTGACATTAACCCTTTGCACTCGGCGAATTTTTATTCATTTTCCCTGAATAATAATTATACTATGTGAAATCAGTTTCATGAATTTTAGTAATTAAATTTAATTGAATCAATGATGTATTTTATTTTATTAAGTAAACGTTTGATAATCGCGAGTCACCTCTCGGGTGCAAAGGGTTAAATTGATAAAATATGTTATACAGATTTAAAACTTATTATACGTTTAAATATTTAAAGTTGAAAGTTTCTTAGGCTTCTTGTATTCGTTGTTCGAGCTGGTCAGGTTAGCTGGTCTTTTCCGGTTTCAACAAACTTTCCATTATGCGTCCGATCCCGACGGGACGATACACGGTCACGCCCCCTTAACGCGCCCTTGCCCCAGAGGGATGTAAGTCACCGGAGCACTTAAGCGAGTTGAGAGACGAGACTCGCCACTAAATAACGCGACGTCCAAGAGGCTAGCGTCCAACGTAACCGGCTCGCCACCCCTCGTGTCATCTTTCCTTCGCCCGAAACTTCTCCGACGCCCGATCGATAATGGGAAACCTCGCGGTATACCGAAAAACCGTTGAAACAGAAAATCGAAGCTTCATTCAGAGGTAAAAATATTCGAAACGAGTTCCCTCTCTCGAGAGAGTCTGGGTAAAATGGGATCGCGTAAATCACGTTTACAGCTTCGACGAAGCTATCGACGGGTTTATGGGAAATTAAAGCCCCGTCGAGCGTACCGCAAAGTCGCGTCATCATCGTCCGTTGCTCGGAGCAAGCGGCGGCGGGAGCGCGCGCGAGGACTTCTGACTAGAAAGCTGGTTTTCGATCGTGATTGCCGAACGGCGAATTTGTCGCCGCCGTGTTTTATTGTGCGCGATGAAATTGGACGGAGAGGGCCGAAACTCGCACGGCCGGGCAGGCGGTGGAGTGGTGCACGCGAGACCGGGACCGTAATAAAACGGGACGCGTGCGTTAAACGTGTCACTCAACGGTGTCACAGATAGATGCGACAACGATTCCCCGGCTACTGCCCGTAATATCGCGGCCGTGCAAAGAGTTTTGTTTCCTAACGAAACCGGAAATTGCGTCGCGGCACTGTGGAAATCGAGCAAAAATCCATTCGCTAACGCAATTCTCGCGCACCGCTTCGCGATTCGTCAGACCAACAGGTAAACCAGCCGCTGACTTACGCAATGTGTTGCAGTAAAATGACCGAATAAATTCTTCCCTTCCTAAGAATCGAGAGTGTACAGAATTAAAGACTATTTCTATTTATTATTTCTCGTATTTTTAATTTCATTTTTTCCCGAAGATTTTTCTGATCAAATAATTCTCTGACGAAATCAGGCGCGCTTTATGGAACAGTTTGTACCGGTATCGAATGGCTGCTCGAATCTCGAGGGCCCTTCGCCGGAAAACACAGCGCGGGTACCGAGTTCAGGCCGGTACTTACGATCAACTGGTGCAGCGAAGCATCGCCGGCGATACATCATCCGGAGAGCGCTTATCTCTCCCGGATCTGGTATCTCGTTGGACCCACGTTGGTCCCTATCGAACAATGCCTCGCGCGAGATTCTACCTTGTTGCGAGCGGGAGATCGTAGCCAGGGGCTTCTGGCCATCGCGACGCGTTTTAAGCCATTAAAATTTTTCCAGCACGCGATTCTTTAATCCCTACGATGGGAACACGGCTGGATTGCAAACGGAGATAAATCCCGTTCTTTTATATTCGTCGCAGAGAAATTCTCTACTGTTTTATAAGAGATTCAGAGATTTTTTCTTTAAATAAAAAAAGAGACTATTTTAAACGAAATTTTGCCAGTGATTTTCCTCCAAGTACAATCCTGAATCATTTCTCATTGAACGTTCTCACGTTCCAAATATCCCGCGTTATAGAGAATCGAATGCCATGAGCGAAGCCATTCGGCAAGTAACACCGCGGCGAGCGAAGCACCGAGGGGTTAATAAGAAAGCGCGGTTTCAACGCGAGTTCAGGGAACTGAACGTCCATCAGCGTGGCGTCGTGTTAAGAGAGAGAGAGAGAGAAAGGACAACAAGCTAAGCAGCCAGGTTCCTCGATGATCTCGGCCTTCTCACCGAGTCCTAATACGAGCAGTCCAGGAAACGTCGGAGCGGAGACGCGCGATTCGAAAGCGTACCTGGAATCCGCGACGCCTAATCAGCTCGCGGCGCGATTATTATCTCTATTTTAAGCGTGCACCGTCGGGCTCGGCGCGCATAGAGAGGTAGGCGAATACAGAACCGCCTAATATGGCGGTCCGCCTCATTGGCCTGCCTTAGGTGGATACAGATCGCGTTCCCTTCGGCCTCGTGTGTCGGCTTCGAAAGCGCGAGGAGCGAGCGCGTCTTAACGCAGCCTCGCACACATGTTCCGGCACCGGCTAAGATCGTACGAAAGAACTGGCGTATTTGAGAGAGGCGAGGAGGAGCAGGCGGCGAGGACAGGAGTCAGAACGGGGAGGGACGAGGAGGGCGCGTTGGGATGGAGGCAGCATTCCATCAAACCAGACTCCATCTTATGTACGTGTCTAACCCCCAGGCAACGTATCTCCGTCGTATCTCTCTTCTCCTTCGCCGCGCCGAGAGGAGCTCCTCTCCCTCTCTCTCTCTCTCTCAATTCTGATCGAACGCTCCTCGCGGCCGACTTCTTTTTTATGAACACCGTGTAATGTCCGTCGCCGGGATCAAGGGACCGCGCCGATCCGATGGGCACGGTAACAGGGATAAACGCGATCAGAAATCCCGGCGTCATCGATTAGCCGTGGCTATTATTTTTATCTGTATTCTCGTACGCGGGCGAACAGATGCCATCGAACGGGATGACACGTTGTCGCGCTGTTTGGATACTACTCGAGACGTCGGGGCAGTGACGGTCGACGTCAACGGGCGAGGAACGGCATCAGTCTTCGCGGGGATACGGTCGTTCGTCGACGCGACGAATAGCCGTGTTGACGCGTCCCGATGGATGCATTTTTAACGGCACGGAAATAGCGGCAAAAACGGGAGCCAGTTCGGCTTGGTTAAGCCTCGGAGGAGAGAAGCATCCAGACAAAACAGCGACGGCTAAGACAAAAATGAACGCGGTGTAAACGGCCCCGACGACGCAACAACGAGCCGGTCTAATGAATTTTCTGTACTCCTCCTAACTTCTCGAACGTCTTTTCGCTCTATTTTATCCTCGAAGTGCCGCTCTTTTATCATTAATGAACTCCGAACATAATAGCTACCATTGAAACGAAACGAATATGTAAACATCGAACGTATAATAAAAATTTGTAATAAAATCCTTCATGTAAAAAAAAAAGAAACGACCCATACTTAAGTGCCGACGACGCGACAACGAGCCGGTCTAATGAATTTTCTCTACTCCTCCTAACTTCTCGAACGACGTTTCGTTCTCTTTTATCCTCGAAGTGCCACTGCCGCTCTTTTATCATTAATGAAACTCCGAACATAATAGCTACCATTGAAACGAAACGAATATGTAAACATCGAACGTTTAATAAAAATTTGTAATAAAATCCTTCAGGTAAAAAAAGAAAAAAGAAACGACCCATACTTAAGTGGTTTTAGGTACTTTCCCATTTACTTGGTCAATGATATTGGAGCCAAGGTCTCGGTTGACGAATGCCGGACCGGTGATCCTTAAAAAGAATCAATTTTCTCCGCTAAGTGGGGCTCTATCTGAAGGAGTCCCGAGGTCAGACGCGCGCGCGATGCGACACGACCACGGTATCGACGCCCGGCTCGTAAACCTAACCCCTTATGGCGAAGCGACGGTATATTTGCACGAGTTGACGGCGCGCTGGCTATCTCGCCGGGCGAGAGAGAAAACGTACGGTTGGACCCGGGCCGAGGAAAGAAAGAAGGTAGAAACCGGGAAGAGCCCTCCGATATGCAGATAGAACAAGTAGGTGTACGGTATGTAACGTCGCGTCGTCGCGTGGGCGAGACCTTCCGTTACTTTACGATTATTTTACCGCGGCCTGTCCCCCTGGCTTGATGTCGGTGGAACCGCGCGCGAGAGCACGAGAAAAGAAGAGCGGTGGGAAAGGATGATCGTTTACGACGGATTCGATGTCCCGCGGGATAATCGATGCCCCGATGGTACCCGGACGCTTTATTCGAGAGGAGACATCGGCTAACTATAAAAACTCGTTGCTCTTTTTACGCGCGAGTAGGATAAGGAGATTGGCGAACGCGTGCGGAGTGTCTATAAATTCGAGAGTCGATTATTTTTTATTATCTTCCGCCGAATCATTTATAGTAACAGTAACTCATAGGTCGAGATTAGTGTTCATATACTTCCTTGACACTTTTATTACGGCCGCGAACATATACGACGCGATAAATAAATAATATAATGCGGACGCACGGCGTTAGACAGTACTAATAACTGTACGATGTGATAAATGAAATATTCTCATTCGACTCTTGAGTTATTAATTAATCTCTGTATTAATCGATCAGACTCTTAACCCATCGACTGCGAACTACCAGATACCTCGTAGTAAGCGTCTGTACCAAAATTGCCAGCTACGAGGTATCGTAGTGGCACTCAGCACAGGAGTCTTATCTTGTGACGCCAGCTACGAGTTATTGCATACTGTTTTTCTTTTCCAATAAAAATACTGTAAATGCCATTGCAATATTATATCAATAACTTAATATTACGTGACACCCAGAGCAAGACGCATTCAGTTTGCGTATCAGTCAATGTATTAATTAACAAACTGTTTCTCGTTGCTCTTCGACGCAAGGGATAATTCCATAAACGCTAATTCACGAATTTATACGCGTTCTGATTTAGAGGTGCCAAGGTCGTTGCCTCTGCTGAACCTGTAGACTGCGCGTCTTTAAGGAGGACCGATTAACCATGGCCAGGCACGATATCGACGAGGGAAAATTGTCGGGGGATTGCACGAAATGAATATTCTCCGGGCGTAGCAATAAGGAAAATAAAAGCCGCGTGTACCCGGTACTTTTCCCAGCGCCCGGATATGATGATCGACCGTGTAAAGCGTGATCGAGGCGAATTTGCATCGAGTTTCAGCGCGGCAATTTGTACCGGCGCGAGAATAACCGCGCGGGGAATGCGTGAGAGAGAGAGAGAGAGCGTCCTCCGTCCTCGTGTATGTAAATGCGGCGAGGCACCTGCAGTGATAAATTGATTATCCCTCCCGCCCGCCCTCCCTCCGTCTCTGGTCCGGAGGAGCCTGGTTTCGGAATCCCTTTTAAAAACACGAAGCTGCTGCTGCTGCCCGGGTTTCTCGAACGAGGAGAGATTCTGCACGCGGTGTGTGTATATGCGTGCCCACGGATCGCATTATAATAAATACATAATATCGGTACTTTACATGTTGCGCGCAAGCCGAGAGGCTTAAAAGAACGTCTGGTAGGTAAGTGGGTAGCCTCGGGTGGCGAGGGCCGAGATGCGCAATTTTGAGAATTCTTTACGCCGCCTACGACGCGACGCGACGCGACGTTCCGCGGACTAGAAATATGCGATGATGGGGGGAGAGAGATACGGGTGCCCCAGATGGTAGCTGTCGCCTATTACCACGCCCACGATTTTCTGGATTCCCTTAATGCATAGAAACCCGGCTGATACTATTTCATCGATATTGGCATCTTTATCGGGCGTGCTTGCCGAGATATAAAATCCGTGGGATTTCGCGATTCAAACTTGGCATTGTACGTGTTGCCCCCGGTGGTAACAGGAATTCAGTGTTTTTCAATAATTTCATCGTGATATATAAGAAGGAGCAGCACAATCAATGAAATAAAAATATATGCTTCTCTTCTACTGCTTAATTCTACCCTGATCGTACTATATTTCACTGGTATACACAAACGGCGGGCAATGGTGATTAAATGTATCAAACTTAGCATTGTACGTGTTACCTAGTGGTGACAGGAATTCAGTGTTTTTTCAAATAATTTCATCGTGATATATAAGAAGTACGAGCACAATCAATGAAATAAAAATATATGTTTCTCTTCTACTGCTTAATTCTACCCTGATCGTACTATATTTCACTGGTATACACAAACGGCGGGCAATGGTGATTAAATGTATCAAACTTAGCATTGTACGTGTTACCTAGTGGTGACAGGAATTCAGTGTTTTTTCAAATAATTTCATCGTGATATATAAGAAGTACGAGCACAATCAATGAAATAAAAATATATGTTTCTCTTTTACTGCTTAATTCTACCCTGATCGTACCATATTTCACTGATACACACAGACAGAAGGGAACGGCGGATGAGCGTAGAGAGGGTGGAGAAAACGGAATCGCATTGTTTCTCTCATCGTGGCAATCCGTTTGTCGGAGCACACTCGAGTCGAGCGTTCGGAGCCCCCTGCTCCCTACCCGGTTCGTCTGGTCTCATCGTCCAGCTTCTCCACGTCTCCTCCTCCTCGTCGTCAAGTGCTTGGACTTCTGAACCACCCTTGAATCGACCCTTCAGCCAGCAGCGGAAAGCCCCCCCTAGGGTTCGTGGCACGCACCCTCGAAACGCCGACAATTAGTTTCCCATTGACCTATACCGCGGACCCCTTCACGGTGCGCCTTTGCGAAAGAATTAAACCAGAACAACAAACAAACAGACGAGAGCGATTACTACACCCCCGGTGGGGTGGACCACGAATGTGTTTGGATTATCGTGACGAGAAATCGTGAGAGTCTCGTACGTCGAAACAACGCTTCCCATCAGCTATCAGATAATTCACGTGCGATCCATCGAAGAGCATTCGAGCCGCGAATCGATCGTCCGATATTCGAGAAACTCCGAATCGATTAATTGGCCGATTAAGAAGAGACTAACTGGTTTAGGATAAATATGTAAAATTGGCAGATGGGACAAATGAGGGTCGGGAGTCGTATACGCGGCGCCGATAGCAGCCGGGGGCCACGTTAAATATGTAGCTACCAAGAGAGCGTGTTTGTCGCGGAATTCCATGCGTCACGTCCGGCAGGTAGCGTGTAGCGGACACGCGTGTTCTGTCCTCTACTGCTCCCGCGGCAGCGCGTCCGCTCGCAATTAAACGGCCGTGGATGCTGCTGCTGCTGCCGCTGCCGGAATAAAAGTCGAGTGGCCGCCGGGCTAATTAACGACATCGCAGGTGTCGAAATCGAGTCGCAGTATTTCACCCGGAAACCGGGTTGAAGCTTCGAAACCGCGCGACGAAACGACGTGTCCCGAGGAAGCCGGGAGAGAAAAAACGGATACCGGCCCGTCCGTATAGATTCTGCCCGGACACGGGCAAACTAATAGGGCGGGGTGAGAAACACGCCGGCGAGCAGATAAGAGGTAGGAGGGAAGCCCCATCTGGACTCAGCCGTAATAACTCGTGCAGCATCCTTCGGGCAAGATTGAAAGCTGGTCGTCTCAATTAAGGGAAGAAGAAAGAGTCGGAAATAATGGGAACATAGCGCGGCGATAGTATACGATGAGGGTAACGGGAGGAGGAAGCTTGTAAAAAACCCGACGCCCCTCGTCTCACCTGTGTATCGAATTGCAAATTACGATCGGACCGCGCGACGTTTCCACTGGGACAACATTCAATTTAACCACGTGGGCGAGGTACACGCGGGGTATAATAAAACAATAATAAAATGGACAGGGCAGGTATCGCGTACCGTTATGATTCGACGACGCCGAGCATTATGTATTTTTTCATGGATCGTCACGGGAAGGGAGCGCGCGTTGTGTGTCCCGCCGGAACGAAGAAAGCCAGCCTCTCGTGTAGAGAAAGAGAGATGAAGGGAAAAAAAAGAAGAAGAAACGAATGGAACAACGAGGATCATTGTACTCTCGTGAATCGAACGCGACGGATTCCGTGTACGATGGAATGTAACGCCGTAATAACACGGCGAGCGTACCGGTAATATCGGCTGAGGTATATGCCGGCCCCCTTGTACCAACGATGTAAACGCACGCGGCTACGTTCTAATAGATATACCTCCGGCCTCCTCCGGCATATATACCCCGAGCAATGAGCATCGAACATACTTTAACCTAACGTCGAACAGGGACTCGAACGACCGACCGTTCGACGCGGCGCGCTGTGCCCGAGGGTCGGACGATTCTGTGTGTACACCGCGGCGAAAAGAAACCCGCAGGCACTTACTCGTTGAAAACGTTGTTCCTGTCTGCTGCACGCGTTTCGAGAATACCGGCGAGGAATTTCCTTTCGAGATGCAGCCGGCGCGTGGACGTTAACGTCGCGATAACGTTTCCCGTTGAACGCGTTCGCCGAACGTGTCAACGGAACGTGTAATTTGTTTGCCACGCTCGCGCCGTTTCTATCTACGTATTCATCTCGGAACCAGTGTTATTTCTACGCTGAGAAATTCGTCTTATTAACACTTCGCACTCGAAATTTAACCTCTTAGGTACGGCAGAATTTTGCGCGGGGCTGTTTTTCTGTACAGTAGAATTTAACGCGAATCGCGCAAATGCAAGGAATAACAGACAATGCTGTTCTTTGAGTACATTGGAATGGAATTTTTGATGATTAAATTATAATTTTTCTTAAAATTATATTAATATGTTTCTCATAATATAATTCTTAAAATTATAATTCAGTTATACACGTTGATCCACTATAGTGGCGTGTCCTTCACAGAGTCGACATCCGCGAAAACCACTATAGTGGCGCGTCGTGCCTAAGAGGTTAATTATTATAAAATTCATATATGTACAGAATAATTTAAAAATTGTTGAAGATTTAATTTGATAGCGTAAAAGTTCAGCAATTATTTGGGAAAAATTCCTCCGGTGCAAAGTGTTAAAAATGATACAGTCTTAAGATTGTATAAGGTCTTACGTAAAAGACAATGACGAAGTATAGTAAGTTTAAGTAAGTCTTCTAAAATTTCAAAAACACAAAATAAAGGCATCTGTACTTAGGTTAAAATAAAGTTGACAAGAAGATTGATACCTTCCCCCGAGACTGTGAGGATTATCAACAATTTCTAAACGTCAGAAGCTAAATTAATATTGGTTATTCTCGTTGAAAAGTTTTCGCATTTTCGCGTCGAAAGTCCCAAGAATTTACCGAGCCCGTTGTTTCGAACTCGCACACCATTACACAAGCCACTCCGTCCTCCTCCGCCCGTTCACCTTCGGCGTCCATTGTAATCGACGAGGCCGGTGCGCGCATTGTGCCCCGACACAATAATAATTGCGCTAATGACCGCGCTCGAAAAGCGCTTCGTAATCGGTGGGTCGGAGGAGAGCCCGGAGTTCAGCCTCTTCAGTCATCTCCCAAAGTATCCCGCGAAGGCGTTTAAAAGTTCCGCCCGGTCGAATCTCTTAAAAAAGTGCAAGTTGCAATCCGTAATAATCGGGCGCAGCAGCCATCGGATCACGGTTATCGCGGAGGAATCTCACGGTGGCTCGAGCACGTGAAAACCATTAAAATCGTTCCTGGTTTACACGAGCGTTCCGATTATAATTCAACCCCATCTGACCCGTTCGTGACGATCGACGGGACGAGAGCGGAATAAAAAGTAAAAGGAGAGAACCCCGACGAATATCCACCTTTGTCGAGCAATTTCGCCAACTCCGATCGACAGGGAGAACAATTACGGGCGAATTAGCGGGAGGAAAAAAAATGAATCTATCCAGACGCAGACGAAATTAAAAGGGGGACAGGGGTGGGGGTAATGAAAGAACGGACAAAATGAAAGAGACGGGGAGGCGGCAGGAGCACCGACCTCCGTTGAACTCGGTGCTCGTCACACGGGCCTCCTCCTCCTCCCCCGACAGGGTCCGCGTACACGTTAAAGGGATAACCGTGGACACGCGTGTGAGAACGGAACGTGCATTCCTAGGACGCACGGTTAACGTACATAGGAAACCGGGTAGGATACGCCACGCGGGGGCACTCTCTTCATTTCCAGGCTGTCACGAGCAGAAGAAGATTCGGCCTGCGTTTGACAGCCCCAGGGTCTGGGTTGGGTGCTGCTGCTGCTGCTGCTGCCTGCCTGCCGGGGCTGGGCCGTAGAGGTTGGGAGAGAACTCCGTGCAGGGGCACGTTCGAGGTGGATGTGGCGCGGAGGTGGATGGAGGCACACCAGAGAAAGAGAAAGAGAGCAAAACAGAGGGAAGATGAAGGGGGCGAGAGAACGAGAATGAGAGAGAGAGAGAACAAGTTGGCGTGTGCCCATGTGCCGGTACCACCGATTGTACCGTTCTGTACCGTGCTACATCGAGAAACCACCCTTCCCTTTCTAGCCTCCCTCTATTTCATATAGCTTCGACTCACCCTCCGCTAGCACACTTTCAAGCTATATTCGTCTCTTCCACGATTCTTTCTTTCTTTCGTGTTTTGTCCCTGCGTGTATATTTTCCCTACCACTGCCTTGTCGCTCCGCCATCCCGTCTTCCACGTCCCTCGCTTTCGTGAATTCCACCGTTTTAATTATTCCACGCTTACCCGTCCGTCGTCTCCTACGTAGCTTGAGCTTGAGCGTATCATTCAAGGTGTTGTTCCATTCTTGCGAGCCGCGCGCGTACCTCGCGAAAGTCATAGAGCGAGCTATCTCGGGTGAGGAATGGCCTCGAACGAATGAGCTTATCCAGCTATTACGGCCAGATGGTGCAACGACGCGTTACCTCGTTCCCGGTGACGAACTACGCTCGCTCGGATTTTCATATTTTCGTTGGAATAACCAAGAGGCGTTGCGCCGCCGCCGTCGTGAAAATAAAGACGCGCGCTGCTGCCGGAGTAACCGTTAACGGCGAGAAGAGATGGAAGAAGGAGCGGGATGCTGCACGCGGAAGCTGGGAACACGGAGTAGACGGGAAACACAGATGCAACGTCGACTGCTGTTTAATATCGGAGCCGCACATGGGCGCTCCGAGACACATTTCACTAATATTGCACTCCGGGCCAGCCCAACAACCACCGTACCGAGAGGAACGCGACGAGCGAGTCACACACGCTACACGGTATCTCACCGTATTAATATATTCACTAGGTATGAATATTGCAAAGAGAGAGAGAGAGAGAGAGAGAGAGAGAGAGAGAGAGAGATGTGCGGAAGAAAGAGGAGGTATATAGATACCAAAAGACAGAACAGAGGAATCAGCATATAGAAAGAGAGAAATGGCGCAGTCTCACAGCTAAACCATTGTGCCTATCTCTTCGACTTCATGAAATCTGTAGCTCTATCTCTTTCTCCCGCCTCTTACTCCACCCCCACGGTCCGTTTCTCTCTCTCTCGACTATTACTGTTATGTATGACTCCACCTCTCGCTCCTCTCTCGCTATCTCTCATTGTTCCGCGACAGAGCTTTGTGCTTTGTGCCTCCCGCAACTCCGGAACTATTTCCGTGCCTTTGAGTAAGGAACTAATGAATACGGACCGTGGATAGCGGCACGCCTATGTATATCCCACCGCGACGTGTATCACGTTTATCGGGCTGTCGCCTTCCTTCTTCGTCTCCTTACTTCCCCTTTCCTTCGCCCATTCTTTTACCCGGGGACCCTTTTAACTCGCCGTATCGTCACGTGACGACCCGATTGTTTCCAACGATCCGCAATCCTCTTCGCCTTCCCCCGTCGCCGCTGTGTTCATTCCGTATCTTCGTGTCCCCGCGCGTTTAGCTTCGACTCTCATCCAGATATCAAACACAATTTCTCCGAGTTTAGTTACACTTTCGCAAGGAATGTATCGTGACGGAACGATCCTCTCTTTTTCTTTTTCCTCTCCCTAATCTCGTCTGAAAATAACGCTCGATGTAAATTTTCATGGTCTCCTTCCCCTTCTTTCCGAGAAGTTCCTCCTCCTACCACCTCCGGGGGGGCACCCGGTGCAGTTTCGACGGAACGTTTCCAGCCGAGGCGTTTTCTGCCTCCATGGGAACCAATTACCCTCCCACCCCTCTCGCAAGAATGGCCGCCCCTTTGGGCGATGGTCGCCGGTATGCGAACCGCGTCCCTTCGCGAGTGACTGCGTGTGCACGCGTGACTACTCCACGCCAGCGCACGCGTTGCAACGCGACGCGTTTATAAATGGACACCCCTTCGATCTACTGGTTGAACGACGTACGTATAAGGGGCAATTAAAACGACTCCGTTCGCTAGTTTACGAATTGGTTTTTTAACTATCCGTGAAAGAGATACGAAAATTTCTGAAAGGAAATTTCATTCAAGGTTCGCAACAATTGAACGTTGAAACAGCCGCGAACACGAGACCGTGAGTACCGTGCTCTTCGATCTACCACCGGTTGAACGACGTACATATAAGGGGCAATTAAAACGACTCTGTTCGCTAGTTTACGAATTGGTTTTTTAACTATCCGTGAAAGAGATACGAAAATTTCTGAAAGGAAATTTCATTCGTGAAGGTCCGCAACAATCGGACGTTGAAACAGCCACGGGAACACGGGACCGTGAGCACACCGGGTTTATTTATATTTCACATATTTACCTACGTGCGTACATACGTAAGAGCCGGCGTACATAGACGTGTGTCCGGTTCCTCGGTAAGAGCGCGGTTCCACAGGAAACCCGGCTCGCCGGGGGATAGAGAGAAGAAAGAGAGCCAGAAGGAACGGGCGAGCGAGACGCCGCGACGGGTGATGGATCGTCCAATCAGTGCCGCGAGATGGAGCACGGGAGAAACGGAAAGGGAACGGAGAGAGAATGAAAGAGCCGGAGAATCTTCTCCACCTATGGCATGGTACGCGCCGGATCAGCGAGGAGAGGAGAGGAGAGAGGTCATGGTCGGGTCGGTCTCCTGCTAATCGAAGAACACGAGGTGGCCCTGTGCGGCCGCACAGGAGAGAAGAGACCCTCTCTCTGCCTTCTCGTTCGACTCTCGTCGTACCTTCGCCGCAAAGTCTGAGCCCCGACTATTGTATAATCCCTGGCAACTCCTTTCTCAGAAACCGATGGTCATCGTGATAATCGGCAAACTATGGAATTTCGTGTGGCTCGTCCATCGGAAAGCCAAAAATGAAAACTGAAACCGGCTGTTACAAACTGACGGCAAACGTTGTGCCAAACACGGCTACAACGTCGAGGTGTTTTATGTAAAAAAAAAATCATTATCACCGTTGAGTCTTTAACCCTTTGAGCGCCGCGTTGTCCGACGTTAAACGTGCGCCGTGGACTGGTTACTCTTTACAAAAATTCCTATAGGCTACGTACTATTCGACTGCTACAGCACTGCGACCGCATATATGCGTCTGGCGAAAGCTATTGGTATGGACTAAGGACGCATATATGCGCTCGGTGATTTTCTTATTGTTCTTGTTTTTTAGATGAAAGTCTTTGCTTATGTATACTTCGGATTTGGATAGTTTATATAGTTTTGTTTTTTGTTCATTTTGGAGGGGACAGTAATTGGACTTTGTACTATATTATAATTTAATACATCGCCGAACTGAAAAAGTATTCAGTCTCCCGTGATAGCTTCGGCTCTGAGTATTCAGCAGTCAAAGAGTTTAAAGTTACGCAGAATTTTCATTGCAGAGTATATTGATTGCGACTGAAATAAATTGTGTAGCGACCTTATTTCATCAAGCAACAAAAATTTCATTGAGCGACATGAACAACATAACAATAGTGTGTAACAACGACTATATGAGTTCATAGCCAAAATCGAATGGTTGTGCGAGAACCCATATATGGGTTCATAGCGCTCAAAGGGTTAAAATGTTTAACCTCGACGATTGTCGAAGAGGTTTTTAGAAAATTTCGTCACCCGATCATTTGTTTTAAGAACAGGGGGGAGTAGTCTGCAATTAGAACGGTGGTGGCTCGCTTTTAAGGCGAGCTAATTATAAGACCGCATCGATCACCGTGCGAGACAACGTTCCACGATTTTCTCCGGATCGCGACATACCAGTTGGAACGAACTAGAGCGGAGGAGGAGGAGGTGCGGTTACGAGGGTTGGACCGAAGGGTCGCGGACCGTGAGGTCGAACATCGTTCAAACCACCGCGTCGCACAATAGCGGAGGGTTTGAACCAGAGAATCCGCGTTGTACCAAGAGATCCCGTCCGAAGCCTCGAGTGTTCACGCCGCAATAGCGTAGGGTAGCGTATATCGATGGATACGCGGTGAAGCGGGAAGAAGAATCTCATCCCCTTCGGTGTTCAGGTGAACCTCGCCTCGCGAACGATCAGGATAAATTTCGGCGTGGAATGAAAGCGCAAAACAGCGGCGTTCTTAGCGTTATTACCTCGCAGAATTCCGATATCCGGGGTTCGGATCGACGGCCTCCCCTGGATGGTTCGATCGGGTAAAAAGGATGAGAAAAAAAGCTCGCTATCGGAATCGACTACGCCACTGGTCACGGAAAGAGAGTGGAGAGAGGGCGGCTAACAATGGCCGCCAACCAAAACATCCGATAAATCTAACCGGCCTGGACCTCAAGCCCCGAGGGATTTTAAACTCTCTCTCACCCCGGAACACCGCCGACGCGGGCGCAACCCTTACATTACGCTACGCTCGCTCCCGGAACAGGGAGCTACCGTGCCGTGTGCCATTGCAGCGAGGGCGGCGAAGGAGGAGAGAGGGTCAGAGCCTAGAGCGCACCGGTTACGTGCAACCTGGGGGTAGGTAGGTAGGTAGGTAGGTAGGTAGCGGGTAGGTAGGTAGGCAGGGTGGTTCAGGGGGGTTGATATGCGACCCACGAAAAACCAAACAGAGAGAATTCCATCCCGGCTCGCCCCTCTTCGCCCTGGACGTACCTCCCCAGAGTCCCTTATACCTCTCTCGACCCCCACGCACACCCCGTTTCGGGACCGTAACGAGATCTCCCATGAGTGAGCGGTCAAGTAGCATTTCGACGGAATTTCAACGAATTCGTTGGACGCGACCGCGTCGTAATTTACCCCCGCCTCGCAACCCCAATTCTCCCTGTCCATGTATATATATATTTAACAGTGAAATTCCATCGTGCGAACGGGTAGAACCGATCGTTTCTTTCGCGGCCGTATTTATTTAAAACCGAGGGAAGTTTAAAGCGTCGTTTGAATTTCCTCGGCGACGCACGCGACCCAGTTCGAGCAGCGCGACGCAATAAACACGTCTCTCGTTCGAACAGGGGAGGAGCGGGAAGAAAAAAATATATGAAGAGAGGATGCGGCGGTAACGATAACCCCCGCGCCTCCCGTCGAGATCTCGACTAATCTATTTCCTCGGGAGAACGATCTCCGGCCGTGCCTGTCGGCCAGCCTCTATCCCCTGTCGAGATAAACAAAGCGAACGGGATTGACGTCGGGATTCTTGTTGCCGTTTAACGCGACCGGGAAAAATCTTGCAGATCGAGTGGGATAGAATTAGAACGAGGTCGCCAAACATGTTCGCTGCTGTTTCGGCTTGCTAATATCTTACTTGGCTCCGGACGCGTCGTGAGAAAATAGTTTCATTTAAAAATATAAGATGTATCATTGATGAAAAAAAGCTCTCCGATAAATTAATAAAAATGTAGAATAATTTTCCATGGAATTTACTCTATGTTGAAATTAATAAATGATAATTGGACTTTGTACTATATTATAATTTAATACATCGCCGAACTGAAAAAGTATTCAGTCTCCCGTGATAGCTTCGGCTCTGAGTATTCAGCAGTCAAAGAGTTTAAAGTTACGCAGAATTTTCATTGCAGAGTATATTGATTGCGACTGAAATAAATTGTGTAGCGACCTTATTTCATCAAGCAACAAAAATTTCATTGAGCGACATGAACAACATAACAATAGTGTGTAACAACGACTATATGAGTTCATAGCCAAAATCGAATGGTTGTGCGAGAACCCATATATGGGTTCATAGCGCTCAAAGGGTTAAAATGTTTAACCTCGACGATTGTCGAAGAGGTTTTTAGAAAATTTCGTCACCCGATCATTTGTTTTAAGAACAGGGGGGAGTAGTCTGCAATTAGAACGGTGGTGGCTCGCTTTTAAGGCGAGCTAATTATAAGACCGCATCGATCACCGTGCGAGACAACGTTCCACGATTTTCTCCGGATCGCGACATACCAGTTGGAACGAACTAGAGCGGAGGAGGAGGAGGTGCGGTTACGAGGGTTGGACCGAAGGGTCGCGGACCGTGAGGTCGAACATCGTTCAAACCACCGCGTCGCACAATAGCGGAGGGTTTGAACCAGAGAATCCGCGTTGTACCAAGAGATCCCGTCCGAAGCCTCGAGTGTTCACGCCGCAATAGCGTAGGGTAGCGTATATCGATGGATACGCGGTGAAGCGGGAAGAAGAATCTCATCCCCTTCGGTGTTCAGGTGAACCTCGCCTCGCGAACGATCAGGATAAATTTCGGCGTGGAATGAAAGCGCAAAACAGCGGCGTTCTTAGCGTTATTACCTCGCAGAATTCCGATATCCGGGGTTCGGATCGACGGCCTCCCCTGGATGGTTCGATCGGGTAAAAAGGATGAGAAAAAAAGCTCGCTATCGGAATCGACTACGCCACTGGTCACGGAAAGAGAGTGGAGAGAGGGCGGCTAACAATGGCCGCCAACCAAAACATCCGATAAATCTAACCGGCCTGGACCTCAAGCCCCGAGGGATTTTAAACTCTCTCTCACCCCGGAACACCGCCGACGCGGGCGCAACCCTTACATTACGCTACGCTCGCTCCCGGAACAGGGAGCTACCGTGCCGTGTGCCATTGCAGCGAGGGCGGCGAAGGAGGAGAGAGGGTCAGAGCCTAGAGCGCACCGGTTACGTGCAACCTGGGGGTAGGTAGGTAGGTAGGTAGGTAGGTAGGTAGCGGGTAGGTAGGTAGGCAGGGTGGTTCAGGGGGGTTGATATGCGACCCACGAAAAACCAAACAGAGAGAATTCCATCCCGGCTCGCCCCTCTTCGCCCTGGACGTACCTCCCCAGAGTCCCTTATACCTCTCTCGACCCCCACGCACACCCCGTTTCGGGACCGTAACGAGATCTCCCATGAGTGAGCGGTCAAGTAGCATTTCGACGGAATTTCAACGAATTCGTTGGACGCGACCGCGTCGTAATTTACCCCCGCCTCGCAACCCCAATTCTCCCTGTCCATGTATATATATATATATATTTAACAGTGAAATTCCATCGTGCGAACGGGTAGAACCGATCGTTTCTTTCGCGGCCGTATTTATTTAAAACCGAGGGAAGTTTAAAGCGTCGTTTGAATTTCCTCGGCGACGCACGCGACCCAGTTCGAGCAGCGCGACGCAATAAACACGTCTCTCGTTCGAACAGGGGAGGAGCGGGAAGAAAAAAATATATGAAGAGAGGATGCGGCGGTAACGATAACCCCCGCGCCTCCCGTCGAGATCTCGACTAATCTATTTCCTCGGGAGAACGATCTCCGGCCGTGCCTGTCGGCCAGCCTCTATCCCCTGTCGAGATAAACAAAGCGAACGGGATTGACGTCGGGATTCTTGTTGCCGTTTAACGCGACCGGGAAAAATCTTGCAGATCGAGTGGGATAGAATTAGAACGAGGTCGCCAAACATGTTCGCTGCTGTTTCGGCTTGCTAATATCTTACTTGGCTCCGGACGCGTCGTGAGAAAATAGTTTCATTTAAAAATATAAGATGTATCATTGATGAAAAAAAGCTCTCCGATAAATTAATAAAAATGTAGAATAATTTTCCATGGAATTTACTCTATGTTGAAATTAATAAATGATGAGCTATTTCGAATGGCAGTTTTTATTGCCACAACAGATATACTTGAGAATCTCTGCTCTTTGAACAAGCAAAGAGTTAATCGGCAACGACTGAAATCCTGAGATTGTTGAAGAAGTTAATTCATAATGAGATTCGCGGATCTTTTCTCTTTTCGTTGATCGGCGAGCCACGTTTCCGCGTCGGAGAATGCCGATTGGTTTTCAACTACGTGCGCTCGAGCCATCAACCGTGCTTTCCGCCACGTTCTCCTTCGCATGACGAGGAGAGATTCAAACTGAGCATTGAAACTTTCAATCTACTTTCCAAGTTACCCGGTTTAGGAGTTCATGTAGACGAATAACCCGAACGAAGTTAAGTATTGTGCTAAATTACTATTTCATTCGGATTTCGTCGGAACAAGCTCGAAGACGTATGAACCGGTGCAATTTTAATCTGTATCATATGGAATATAACGTTCGATATCAACGTTCGTTAGGAGGAACTTTCTATTTCCGATTCAATTACAGAGACTTTTCTATTGGCTTGAAATTCGTTTGACAGCCGACTGGATATTATTTCGAGAAATTCGCTTGTTCCGAACGGGTCGAAAGGCATGTTCGGGAAATTGCGCCGGTGGCAACGGCGATTCGAAAATTTCGCACACAAAGGGTGGGGCCGGCGCGTGAATTGCAATCGTTGCCGCGCGCGGTCCTATTAACGAGCTGCTAGGAAATAGTCATTATTAATAACCGTGGGCATCCTGGAACAAAATTTATCCCGCGCTTCCGACCGGTCGTTTAATTCAGTCAACCGATATCGGTCGTATTCAAAAACGCTGCCTGGCACCGAGCTACCTAGCCGCAGAGAGACGCGTCCGGGGGAAAGATTATGAACGCATAAATCAAAAATTAGCATTAACGATTCATTATTAACAGTCGAGCTGCGTGGCCCGAGATAAAATTTATCCCCAGCGTTTCCGTATTTCCGATTAATTAATGCGGCTCCCCCGGCGCTTTTTAAACAACAACATTAACGCACCGCACCGGAACAGTCTGACGTTTTAACGAATGAATACAGGTCGATGGACGTGTACGAAACGTTCGGAACAATAATAATAATAATCCTCGACCAGATCACACGAGTAAAAACGAATAAATAAATCCGAACGTTTAATACAGAAACGTACGTAGGTAAGGCGAATACACCCTTAACCCATATTAAAATCAATCGAGTGAAAAAGTTCTTTCATCAATATAGATTAGGTAAATCGCGAATGCCTTTTACCACTCATTATACCCGTACACAATGAGCCGACGGTATATTATTTACCCTCTATTTTACTCGCAGCACCCGGTTACCCGTCCATCAAACTTCTCAAAGCTTCCGCACTCAGCACCGTAATTACAATTAAACGGCGTTCAACCCCCTACGTGTGTGTATTTACCTATCGCGTCGATATCTCGGTTTGCGCGCCGCGATAAAACCCGTCGGTGCCATTTACCTGCCGCGGCGAAGAAAAGATTCCCGGTGGGAAAAGAGCAAAAGGAAAGAAAAGAGACCGAAAGCTTTCTCGAAAGTCCAGCGTCGTCGTCCTCTTCTTCCAACGGCGCGGGCGAAAGGAAGAGAGGAGGCCGGTGGCCGAGCGAGACGAGCGAACGCAGGACCAGAAAGAGGGACAGACAGGTCGGTCCGAGAGAGGAACTCGTGGCTGCCATGGTTACCGTCGCATTCCCGCCTCGCCTCGTTGCTATGGAGACGCCTCGTGGACCTCTCTCTTTCGCCCTGACGGCTGCCCTCTGCCTGTCTCCTTCGTCCTCCCGTAGAGAGAGACCCGTAGTACACGTCCTTTACCCTACCCCCGAGAGCTGAAACGGTTCCTCTCTCTCTCTTTCTCTCTGTTGCTCGATCCTCTCCCCGTCGCGGCAACTCGCTCAAGCTTCTACCTCTGGCATTCGCTCATATTCCCTCCGTTCCTTTGAGCGAACCGGGCGAAGAGAGGAGCCCGAGGAGAGAAACGGCAGATAGGACAGCCGCGTAAAAGAAGAGGAGAGGAGCCGTTACGCATGCGCGCGATACTCGTCCCTGTCTTCTGACAATCGAGCCTCCTGGACGTCGTCGTCGTCGTCGTCGTCTCTCCTCGGTGCTCCTATGGATCGTTCGATTAGTTATCGACTGAAAGTGATTTACGTTCCCTTATCGGCGGCTCCCTCCTTGGCGGCCGCGTAATTTAATTAAAGGAGCAATCGAGGATAGACAGCGGAGGCCCGATCGTTTCCGCGAGAATTCGACGCCGCGGCGTGAATATTCGCGGGTGCCTTTGCGATGAATGCCCTCTCTCAACACTTTTGCACGCTGGGAATATCTCGAGCTCGATGTTGCGATGGAACCAGAGTGTTATGCGCCACGCGTCGCGGCCCGATGGACAGGCGGAGGTGTAAGCGGCTTGCTTTATAAGCCCCGGCTCTGATTGGCCGTCGCGTCGCACGATATCAATATTTATTCAACGCGGCGAATGCCCGAGGCGCGATTAAAACTTGTTTATGCCGCGAACGATTGCGCTCCTCCCACTAGGTTACCCTACCTATACCAAGCCTGTTACTCCACTACTCCTGTACTCGCTATCGATTCAATTAATTCGTTTTTTTAAAAACAGTTATAATACACGATGTAAAAATAATCATAAATATATATATAATCAATAATCGACTCACCAGGACTACCGAGGAAGACAGAAGAGTACAGACGACGAGCGTCGTTCGCCGCTCGCTGCGCGTCCGGCGGCGAACTCCATTCTCTACGCGGACACCATTTACCTGAAGCAAACAAAAAATTCCTATTAATATCATGTATATATGTTACGACACTTAACCCTTTGCACTCCGGAGGATTCTGTACGTTCTGAATTACTCAGCTGTTTCAAGAGGAAGCTTCTGGGAAACATGCATGTCTCAAAGAAAAAGTTGTGCTGGAATAACTTAATTCCCTGTCAATAATAATAATCAGTAATGAACTTAAATGACCCATGAGAAGAGACATCTGAGTGATATGCTAGAATTACGATGTCCCATGAGAGGGGACAGCCGAATGCAAAGGGTTAAACATTCGATGGATATACGAATCATGAAACAAAATAGTAATACATTTTTATACAAGAAAAAATACTTGATATAGAGCGTAGAAAAAAAATCAGAAGGATCGGTTGAAATTGTGTTAATACGAAGGGGGCAAGGAATTCGTGATCGCTCGCATCACGAGTTCGATCGGTTCGATTCTATCGCGTGCTGCTCCATATATCCTGTTACCACTTTCGTTCGTTTTTTACCCCGGCATGCGATCCCTCGCCCCGTGCCGCTCCCGGCCAAGAATAATCGCGCAATTATAATAATTAGATAAACGCGCGAGGAGAGAGAGAGCGCTTGTTGCGTCGAGAGGCCGGCACTCGAAACGCGTCGCGTACACACACACACACGACAGATTCGATATGGTGTCGATACCGGTGTATTAAATTCTCGTCGATTAATACAACCGGTCGTCCGGTTAATTTCCCTTGATTTTTCTAACAGCACCGGGCGGGCGAAACGCCGCGTAGAATATAATTGGGAACGGCCGGGAGAAAAAGAGAGAGAGGTAGAAAATAATCGAAACGCGGACGCGATTAACGCGGCGGCGACCCGTGAGAGCGAGAGAGACTGATTTATAAGGCGGACAGAGGAACGAGGTATTGCAATTTTCCGGATGCGAAAATAGGAAAGGTATGTACTTTATTTCCAGGGAGATCCCGGCTGAATGAGGATACACGGTATAAGAAAGGGTGGCACCGGGGGATAAGAGTAAGCCGCGGAGCGAAGTAATTTCACACGGGAGAGTAGGGTCTCTCTCTCTCTCTCTCGCTTCGGCCGCCGCGCCGGATCCGGCGAAGCTGCAGTCTTATCTACGGAAATATAGCGACCATCCCCCTCGGCGAAAATTATATTCTTGAAAAGCAGAAAATTGCTTCAGAGACCAAGCGCGTACCGATATTACTCCTGGCCTGTACGTTCTAAGCAAAAAAGTAAATAAAGTATCGGCCGACGATAATTAATTAATTAATCGGCTGTGAATCGAATAAGATACGAGACGAGAGTCGTGGAACAAAAATATTCTTTCCCCGTCGGGGGGGATTAAGTGAGGCGCGGTACTGCTATTTTGACTGTTGGTTTTGACAGGCCGGTGAAAAAGCACGTTCGCGAGATAGCCGTGGATCGCGCCGACGCAACACTCGTGAGCCGGGGGTCTGTCTCTTTCCGGAGGGCTTAATGGATTAAAAAACGCGGCCGGAATTCTAATTCCAGGGCCCGAGGAGAAGGCGCGTTTAACCCAACGTTACGGTTATGGTTAGTCGCGTTAATTTGTGGCCCGGCCAAATGACAGGGCCGAACCAGTGATTCGAAAGTAATGGTTATCCCCGGCGCGAGGGACAGCTGGATTCGCGTTAATGACGAGGAGATTAGAGAGGTACACACGGCGTGCAACGAGAGACGAGTGAATATCTCTCTCGCGCGGGGCCAAGAATAATATTTTGGAATAATAATAATATAACCGGCGTGGGACGTAGTAGGATACGACGTCGAGCGAGAGGAGTGTGTCTTTGGAGAAAGCGAGGATGACTGGGTATACCCGAGGACGGGATCCCGGCTTTCTACGCTCGGAGCAGGAACGGCCGAATAAACGATACATTAGGATTATTCGGATAGTCGGTCGGCGGCGTTACCGAGCCATTAAACACTGGCAGACCGTGCGTCACAGTTATCCCCGAAGTCCTCGATGAAACGGGACCCGGAGAGAATACCTGTAGAATCCTAGAATCCTACGGCCTGGCGGAGGTGGAACGGCCCGTGAAGAAATTTATAGCCGCTATGAGACAGGGTGTAATCATACGCATCACCCCGTCAACCCTGTGCCCGTGATTTATCGTGGGAATTCTCGACCACGCCTAGGAATGTCTGGCCGAATTCCGCGGAATTCTTTAAATAAGTCGACGATTCTTTTTTTCTCTCGTCTATTGATACGAGTGATTCAGCGGGTGAAACAATCGAACTAGGAGGAAAGTTCCGCGGGAACGACGAATCGAAATTCATTTCAGCGGCGGCGGCGTCATGAATTATTCCGGTCGTGAAACTTTAATCACGGCCGATTCCGTGTTCCGTGGAGCAATCGTCGCATCTGGAAACGAAGCGCAGCACGAGTCGTCCGGCTCCCGGGGGAATGGGAGAGATGTTCGGTTAAGTGGCATCAAGTGAGACGTCTCTTTTGAACGATCGCCCTGCGTCTAAATTGCGGGTTAACTTCGGGGTTCGCGTGTCAGCGACAGTCGAGCAACGCGGTCGGTCCGTGTGTGCAGCAGCAGCAGCGGGCGAAACCCGAGGAGCGAAAGAATGTGTCAAACCGGGACCGGGGTATCGGATTGGGGGTGGAGAGATGTAGACGATCCTTCAGCTCGTCTTCGTCGGCTGTCCGCAACGAAAAGTCGAGGCCGGGGTTTATTTTTACTGGCTACTATGACACGCTCGACGATTGTAAATTGGAATGTAATCCGAGCAACGCGTCCACGGATCTCTCATCGGTATCGGGTCATCCCGCTGGCTGCCTCCTTCCCACTGATTCATGTGTTAACGAGCATCGTGCTTCCAGTTTCAACGGACGGACGGTTCGTTGAACCTTCCCGCTGGCCAATCGCACGGGTATTCTCAATTACGATTTTGCTTTCTTTTTGCGAGTCAGTTTATATGCCGTCGCGCGGTTCGTTCGGTGGTCCGTCATCGGTCCTGTAATTCGTTTGGTATTTAGCATCGCCGAGGATTACTTGACCCGTTGGTTAATCCTCAATCAGCATCGCGCGAAAGTAGAATTAAATCTCTCGCTGCTGCTTTCGTTTCTCCCTTCACGCTGCTTGTCAGAGGGAACTCTGGCCGTGATAATAAACATACGAAATTGACGACAGGTTCATTCATGGCAATTGCCTCGCGAGCTCCGCTTTATAAATATGACGGAATATTCGAAGGGATCATCGGCAGACGGAGTCGAGGTTGCGGGTCGATAGAGATACGTTTCCAATAACCCGATCGTATTGGGGGCTGTGTCCTTGGTATAAATAAATCAATATAACCTGCCCCGATGCCGAGAAGCCGCCCTCTCGCCGTAAGAAAGTGACGTATGAGACTCTCGCATCCTCGGGACGAGGGTTGAGGAGGCCACCCTGTTATTTCACAGTTAGGCTCGTCCCACCCCTGCTCGCGCCACCTTCAACCTTCCTTCCTTCCTTCCTCCACCCTGGCATCCTTTCTATCCGAGACCGAGCTTCCAGGCGCGCACGAGTCCCTCGGGAAGCTTTTGTCCTCGAGCTGTAAGCGACTTCCTGACAGGCCAACTTTGCACCTGCTCTCCGCCTGCCGCTTGTATCTCACCTCGCCCGTTTCTCTTCGCTCTTCGCCCGTTCGCCTCGCTCTTTCTCTCTTTCATTACCGGATCTATCCTTAACGTAAACCCCTATCCATCCGGATAATTTATTCGGGATAGGTATACATCCTGAATCTTCTTCCACTCCCTCCGCGTACCGTTTCAAGCTTTCGCCCAAATACATAAGTCACCAGATAAACGGATCATGTCGCCGGTTCGAAATTATTTTCAACCAATCCTCCGCGTCGGAATATCTCAATTACGCGAATCCTCGTGCCGTCTCATCAATTATAATTAAACGCAATTATGAAATAATAAGAATTAACGCAAAATGTCGAATAAATCAGTCGGAACGTGGAACGTGCGAGATACAGCCGCGCAGAGAGAACGGAAGATTACCGCGATAAAGCTATCAGAATTTTCCACGACACCTGGCGCGAACCGCGGCGTCGCTCACAATTTTCCGTTTCGCGATGCTTTTCCTTCGTGGGTAAAAGAGGCGGCGGAGGAGTAGGACGCGACGACGGCGGCGGCGGTAGAGACAGAAAGGTAGGGGGAGGAGGAACCCCGTTCGCAGATGTTCGAGACGCCCGGTGATTAATGACGCCCGATAAACGTAATTTGTTGCGGGGCCGCGGACTCGTCGTCGTCTCCCGGCTCGTCTTTCGAATTCAAATTGATAAACAGGACGCAGTTTGTAATGGCCGGTGGTGCGCCGGCTACGGGACGGCTGTCGGATGAGCTCGGGACGACTTCACTGACCGACCGGCATAGTAATTAATTTTAAGCAGCACGCCGCGCGATTTTCGCTATCTCGACGCGGCTCCCCCTCCTCTCCGTCCGCTGCTCGCCGCTGACCATGACAAACACACCCTCGACCGATTACCTTCCTCGTCACTTCTTTTCCTCTTACCGATCGCCGCGATTCACGCCACCGTGATAATTCAATTAGCCAGTTCCTCGATAATTCTCCTCCAACGTATATCCCTGCTAACGAAATTCAGTGTTATTACAACCGAAAATACTAGTACGTCCGTTCGATTTGTTTTCCGTCCAGAAGGACAATCGGTGAGAAAAAAAAAGGAGTTGGCATAATCGGGGCACGAGGTACGGGGGATTGGACGAGGTCGATACGAGCGGCGATAAAGCGACGCGCGTACCGAATCGAGCGCGCGTTATTAAGAGGAATACATAAAGATAAGCCGCGAAGGGAAACGGGTCGGTTTCGGTGCACCGGGGCAGAGCAGCACGTAGGCCGGTTACGTAGGCGCGGCTGAGAAACGTAGCCACGGTGTGTCGCGCGAGCCCGCGATTACCATTAAACGTGTAATGGAAACGGGGACCCGAAGGAACCTGGTCGGTCACCGATGTTCGCGATAACATCGGACAGAGGTGTTAACGTAACTCAACCGGGGACAGGTGAGAGCACCGGGCGCGCGCGCGCCCCGCTTCCGCGAGTTACTCCCGTAAAACGCAAATCCAAATTAACACTCCTCTCGTCCAGCGACGAATTGAATTTAAGTTGCCACTTAGCAAGCACCTTTCGCCGGTCTGTTAACGGGCGCGTACGCGTACACGTACACACCCGTGGCCAGCCACCGTCGGCTGAATTTTTAAACGAGAGAACCGATAAGGCTTAAAGGGATACGAAACGTAAATAAAAAGCAGGCTGCAGCCTACCCGGCTTAATCGTCCGATCGGTTCGACTTGAATTGATTATCGCCGCTCGTTACGTCACGGCCACGGTTTTCGGATCGGTTCGACGAAGATAAATCGAAACGTACCGCGGCCGCGTGGGGAAACGCGTCAGCGGACTGTAATAAACCAAAACTCCCGGAATCTGAATACCGGATCTTAAAATAGAAAATATAATAAGGCCGGTAATAATAGGCGTGCCGACGGCAGCCGAATCCATCTTTGAGTTCGTAGGAATTACGCAAATAGTCTGGAGTCTGTTAAGATAATTTCCACGGTTACGCCCGCGATGTCCCTTACGCCGCGAAACACAATCCTACAGATTTCGGTTATTTTTACGTCGAGGCCGGTCCGCTAGGTACCGGTAGGAAATCGGTAGAGCCCGAGGTTCCATTGAAGCAACAAACGAAAGTTTGAATTATCGTCGCGTAGACGGAAGAAAACAGGCCGGGGGAAATTCTCGACGGATCCACGCTGGCCTTCCCTCTATATTCGTGTTCACGTCCGATTGTTCACCGAGTTATAAACGCAGCCCGCAGCAGCGGAGGCCGTTTGATCGATGGCAGCCAAAAGGCAGTCGCTGCGCGCGGAGAAGCGTGGGCAGCAGAGAGTGTGAGAGAGAGAGAGAGAGAGAAGGACGAGAACGGTGTGTGCAGCGGGAGGCAAAGAGAACGAAGCGAGTACGAGAGGGAAACGGAACAGAGCGTGCGGAAGGTGGAGAAAGAGAGAGTAGGAGGCGGTTGGCTCGGTCGGAGGTGGTCAGGAATCACGGAGTGATGTCGGAGCCCCGTGACTCGTGACACGCGCTGGTTTAATTAGCGCGACAATGCCGAATCCGTGTGCATGTGCAAACCAGAAGGTGGAAACGCGGCGGGTGTAGAAGCAGCCGATGGAAGAGGCTGGATGGAGGACGCAGACCCGCTAGCAAACCGCCCTACACCCCCTGCGCCGTTCCCCGTCCACCGAATTCTCTCTCCGTCTCGCTCTCGCCTCTCTTTCTGGCACTCTGCCTGCCGACCTACGACCCGCCCCCGAGACCCCGGGACCACGTTCTCCGAATTACCGGTCCCGTCGCTGCAACAGCGGTGCACTTAGCGTAAATTCAGGGCGAATCGACGGCGCTTGACGTCCCCTTTCCCAGAGACCCCTCAATTTCCTCCCCCGCTCACGGATCGCGTCTATACCTCGTTTATACAGCGATCGTCGAGACGCTTTCCTACCCGAAATTAATGTTACATGGAAGCGGAGCCGGGGAATTTGCGACGGACGCGAGAGTAGCCCGGGCACTTTAAAGAACGGGAAAACCTGCCGCCCCCGACTCTTCGTTGTTGATCGATGGTTCAATTTGCAGCGCTCGGTATAAAATAGGAACAAAGAGACGATCTAATTTCCTTATTCCTTCATCTTCCTTTTTTTGTCCTTTAAAAAGTCGAATGGACGACCGTCGGAAATTTCTTATCGCGATGCAATCGCGCGTCCGGTGGACGTGGAAGAGGTTTCGAGTGCAGAAACTAATTCACGATAGTCGAGAGATACCTCCTCCTCCTCTACGTGGTACCTTGCCTTGAGCGCGCGAGGGCTTGCGCGAGATGACGCGCGAACCACGGAACGCGTGTATTTCTCCTCGGGCAGCGCGCGACACGCGGCCGAGATACGGTAGAGATTTAAAATGTTGCGGCAGGTCGGGAGGACTAAATGATGATAAACTATCTCGACGGTCCCGGTAGACTGACCCTGCCCGCGCGCCGGCTTGAGTTACAGCCAAAAAACAAAACCACGCAACACCGACGCTCGAGGTACGAGTAAAACGCGTCAAGCCCTGGCTAAGAAACGGCAGATTGTTGGATTTTCCGGTTGTTCGTTGTGAATTGCATAAATTGCGGTTACTCGTATATTAACGCGCAACCTGCCACACACCGGTGAAATTGACCGTCTCCAAACATTTGTACAACTTCCGCGCACTTCTAATCCTACCTCCACGTTTATAATTAAAATTATATAAAAATTCATGTTGTTGTTTCACAAAAGAAATCAATTCATTTAATTGATTATTATCCGCGCCAGTGTTAACCTCTTAGGCACGGCTGAATTTTCCGCGGAACTGTTTCTCTGTACGGCAGCAGAGTGTAACACGAATTGCGTGTAAACGATACAGCACTGTAATCTGACGGATAACGCTGTCTGAGCACAGAGTACATTGGATTGAAGTTTTTAATGATTAAATTCTAATTTTTCTTACGGATATGATACACACGCTTTAAGAAAAATTCGAATTTAATCATACGTATACTGTGAACCACTATAGTGGCGCGTCGTTCAGGAAGATGACATCTGCGAAAGCCATTGTAATGGCTCATCGCGTGTAAGAGGTTAAATACATCGAAGGGCTGAAATTGCACATTGCTTTTTATCGTACGCGTAATAAATCCGAGCAATTAATAAAATCGCATTAACGGTCTTGAATAAAACAGCATAAGTGAACCGTAGACACACGTGTCGTGTGTATTACGCCCTAACAAATTACCGAACAGGTATCACGTACCTCGCAATTCCTCGGTATCTTTGATCTCCGCTAACGATCGGCCTGGTAATGCACAGAAAGGCTCCATTTGCAACTGACTCGACTTATCAGCGACCACCACCACCTCCTCCTCCTCCTCCGTGCGCGATCCGTCGCCGTGAGACCCCTCAGCCACGCGATTATGCTCGTTGCATTCGCACGGGCACGCGTGTAAAACGGCCGGTTGAAAATCGTCCCACCTCTCCCTGGGACTCAACCCTCCGTCAGACCGTCGCCCTCTTTCTAACGGATTATTAATTCCCTCGTTAAAATCCGACCCGCGGCGGTGGCGTCGCCACGGTTTGTTATTTACGAACGAAAATTGTAAATACGAGGCAGGAACAGGGGGGGAGGAGGAAGGCTGGTGGCGTATCGACGCGCACGAGCGTTCCCCCCAGCCGCGAGCAATTAATAATCGCATCGGAGGCTAATTAAATCCGGAAAACATGCAAATGCATGGGCGCTATATGTATGTAGTTCAAAGGGACGAGGAGCCGATCGTTCGCGAACAACAACGATCACGAAGTCTCGAAACGTGGTGGGGGTACGTATGTACATATAACCTAATAGAGACCACCCCGGGGATTCGGTTACAAATTGCTCATAAAAATACGTAAAACATGATCATGCTCTATTAATTACTTTTTTACGAGCCTGCCCTCCTCCCGTTCCGTGCGCTGATATTAATCTGAACCCGGTAGAACGAAAACGGAGCGTCCATTTTTCCCTCGAAGGGCAAAAATTGTACACCGTTCCGAAACGCGCGGTAATGTTTTCGTGATGCAATTTTCGTCTATCACGTTCGAGCAACGTGTCGCAAACAGTAACTGAATATGATTGAGTGATACCTTTACTGAGTTCTGCAGACTGCATCTATGCAATTGTTCTAATTACTTGACGATCTTGTGGATTAATCACAGCGCACTGAACTATTCGAACGAACTACTACACGCTTGTTGAACATTGTTCTTTGCATTCGTGCAGTCCGAGTAGTGCGCACCTTCCTCGTGCTGCCAACTAGCGATAAGCCTGGTAACTGCCCGCTGATTGAATCGGGGCGCCGTACACCGGCGGCTGTGCCAACTAACGTCCTATTAAACCGCGATGTGTCACGTTCTTTTTGTACGTACATTAAACCCTCAAGTGCTTTTGTTTAATTAATTAGTGACTGTTAAATTTTAATATAAATCGATATGTAGCATGTATTTTGAATCGTAACGTATCTAACTCCAATGTACGCTCGGCGAAATCGGCATAAGAAACATGGCATTTTTTTCCTTTCGTCGTATCGTCGTGTTGATCGTATTTCTAGTAACAATAAAAACGCGTGAGGTTACAGTGTAGGTATTTATCTCTTGTAGTCCCAACGTTCATATTCTCTTCTCTTATTGTGCCAAGATCGTTATAAATGATTCTCTTTTCAGAAATCGTATGAGTGAAATCAGGCTTTCTAGCATAGAATGACAAGAGCTAAGAAACGTTTAATTTTCGTAAGTAACGCTCAGCTGTTGCGATTAGCACTGAAATGTTTCAAGCCGTGACTTTATAATTAGTTCTTCCTTTTAATTGATTTTCCCAAAAGAAACAAGTTTGGTGAAGCGAAAAGGCGACCGACCCTTTGCGAGCACGACGGCTGAGTTGTCAAAAGGAGAAAGAGATTATCATTGAAGGCAGTAAGGCAGCCATAAAAAGTGTATATCGAAGCGGGTGCATAAGGTGCACGGCATGCTGCGTCAGGTATCACACACGAGGCGCACCGTGTATTGGCAGGTAAGCAGCAGTAGACTGGTAACGGTGGAAAGGGTAAATACACGGTGCCGCGTACACGAGCGAGCGGGAGAGAGAGAGAGAGAGAGAGAGAGAGAGAGAGAGAGAGAGAGAAGGTGGGTGCACTTGGACGGGCATGGCGGCGCAGCGGCGAATCAAACGATATCAGGCTTCTGGATTAATTTATGCACCGTGGGCTTGTTAAAACGCTGGACACAAAGGCCTCGCCGGAGCTGCATTCTTACAGCTCGCCTCAGGTCCACCCGCCAATCAATTCGTTTCTCCTCCCGCTTCCCTGCATTTACTCGCCGGTAATAACACCTAAGCTCCCACCGCTACCTAATAAAATTACATCAGCTCGAACTATTTAATAACCCGGAAATAGGTTCCAATTTTAATGAAAAATAAATCCAGACTGTTGTCCGATAATCAGAGCTCTAAAAATGCATCTGTCTTTTAATCAGAGAAATTAGTAAACCACGAGTATTCAGTTAATTTCTCTATGCATCTGCTACTAACTGCGCTCGTACTCTGTACGAGATTCTCGTTGGCATCTAACTTCTGTCCAACCCGGGAAACAAATCGTGCTCGGTAATGGTCCCCGGATCATTTCATCAGTCGGATTTCAACGATTTTTAACTACCGGTCGGAACCCGTGTTTTGCGGCGAACGCCGCGGGTCCCGGGGAAAGAAAAACCTCGAAGGCTATTTATTTCCGACAGGCTGCCGGTGCAAATAGTATGGACACTTTATCAACGTTCCGCGGCAGTATCTTTGGTTCTGATCGCGTTGCCGTGCCGGAACACGCGAGGATCCCTCCACGTCCGTTTTCCCCAGCCCCCTCCCCGCGCGACCCTAAAAACCGCCGCGGGATTTTTAACGACAGTTCTTTCGCTGAGGGGGTCGGAGGGAATTCCCGCTCGGCCCGCGTATCTTCACCGGCATTAATTACTTTCGTGGCAGAAAGGATCCGGAGCGATATCTGCTGCAACGACGATACTGGCTCCGACCTACCGACCACCCACCCTCCCATCCCTCGCCGTCTTTCAGCCCCTACCTACCCGGTGTACTTTCAACCCGATTTCTCTGTTTCTCTCCCGGGCCGGGATGCAATTTACCGAATTGTTTTTAAATCCCCCGGGCGGCACGATGGCAGAAGGAAAAGGGAAGCTCGGGGAGAAAAAAAAGAAACGAAGAAGGAAAAGACGGTCGACCAGCGCCTGGAGATGGAGGAGAGAAAACGGTCGAGCTAGGAAGCAGCCATGGCGTCAGCTGTTTTGTCCTGGAGGCACACCCTCCACCCCCCTTCACCCCGCGTTTTCTTTATGTTTCTTTGCCCGAAAGCCTCGTTCCGATATCGCCCACCGATATACCGCTCGCGCCCGTTCTCCTCTGATACCTATAGGTAGCCACGAGTGTATCCGTTCGAGCTAGCTAGCTACCATCGACCTATGAACCAGACTCACGTTCCCCGGAGTGCG
>SHCU01000123.1:273445-285479 GCA_004307685.1 Ceratina australensis
CTTTATTCCCACAATTTTAAATTCATTCAAAAACTTACGTTCGTCGAACGACCTGAATTCTCATCCAAACAACAGTAGATTCTCCGAACACTTACCTGGAACAAGATAAAATAAAAATAAATTAGCACAATGATTGTCTGCGCCTCGGGTCGCTCATTAACGATACGCAACGCTCGTGAGTACGCGAAGGATCGATATAATCGAAACGTTGGATCGATATCGATCCGATACGACGCGTGGAACGCTTATTGTCCCACGGGTGGGTGGAAAACGGGGGCGTGTTCGCGATTTCAACGCGAACCCGCGTTTCCCATCGCGCGCATACACACCCGCGTAAGCGAAGTTGCGTTCACGCGAATTTCGATCGTGCTGCGCGCAGAGTCGGCGACATACATCATCGTGCGACTAATTTCCGCGATAAATATTTTACGGACGGCCATTACGCGCGGGGTGGGGTATATACCGCGTGTTCCTGCGATATAAACTATGGATGACTATGGCGGTGTGTAACGCGGTGCGGCGGCGGCGGGCTTCCAGCCAGGAGGGAAAGGGTACGACGGGAAGAGGGTGGCCGGCCGGGCCCGCGGGGGTGGAACACCGAAAGGTTTGACGGCCGTAAAATTCGTGGGAACGCCATGATGCGATTCGGCCGCGCCGTTTTACTCATTAAAATCTGTTTGTCCGCGAGATAGCGGTGGGCTTTCAGCCCCCGCGGCCGCGTCGAACGAGGGGCGAAATGCGTCGGGAATAGTGCCGCGATCCGGCCACCTCCTCCTCCTCCCCCCTGTCGCCCCCCTGTCCTCCTGCTACGGCGCGGCACTGTCCCGCGGGAACAACGTTAACGCGATAGTCGTGTATCCTCGAACGAAAAATTGCCTTTCCGCGAAGGGGTGTCGAATATAGGCCTATCGATGCTCTCTTTCGTGATTCCGACTTTCAAATTCAATATAAAATCGTGATACTGTGTATCGCGAACTGATGTAGAACCCATGTATAGTAAGTTAGTCATCGCGATTAACTGTAACTAAAATAATAGTATTTTTTATATTTCCTAGCAGTTGATACAGTTATCATAGCTCTGAATTAGCAACAAGCGAGAAGCAATTTCAATAAGGAACTTATACGTATCACTCCTTGTGTACCCCTTTCAAATTCAATATAAAACCGTCATACTGTGTATCGCGAACTGATGTAGAACCCATATATAGTAAATTAGTCATCGCGATTAACTGTAACTAAAATAATAGTATTTTTTATATCTCCTAGCAGTTGATATAGTTATCATAGCTCTGAATTAGTAACAAGCGAGTAGCAATTTCAATAAGGAACTTATACGTAACACTCCTTGTGTACCCCTTTCAAATTCAATATAAAACCGTGATACTGTGTATCGCGAACTGATGTAGAACCCATATATAGTAAATTAGTCATCGCGATTAACTGTAACTAAAATAATAGTATTTTTTATATCTCCTAGCAGTTGATATAGTTATCATAGCTCTGAATTAGTAACAAGCGAGTAGCAATTTCAATAAGGAACTTATACGTAACACTCCTTGTGTAGCCCTTTCAAATTCAATATAAAACCGTGATACTGTGTATCGCGAACTGATGTAGAACCCATGTATAGTAAATTAGTCATCGCGATTAACTGTAACTAAAATAATAGTATTTTTTATATCTCCTAGCAGTAGATACAGTTATCGTAGCCCTGAATTAGCAACAAGCGAGTAGCAATTTCAATAAGGAACTTATACGTAACACTCCTTGTGTAGCCCTTTCAAATTCAATATAAAACCGTGATACTGTGTATCGCGAACTGATGTAGAACCCATGCATAGTAAATTAGTCATCGCGACTAACTGTAAGTAAAATAATAGTATTTTTTATATTTCCTAGCAGTAGATACAGTTATCGAAGCCCTGAATTAGCAACAAGCGAGAAGCAATTTCAATAAGAAACTTATACGTATCACCCCTTGTGTACCCGAGTGAATCGTACAAAAATTCGAACGATCCCCGTATTCACGGCGTTACAAAAAGCGGCTTGGTGACAGGTGACTTGACGCGTCTCGCAGCCGAGTAGTAATTCCGGAACGTGACCTCTCCCCTCGGTCGGGGTCCCGTCATTGTGCAAGTTTCCATTTGAAAGGGACCTTTATCCGCGTGAAGATTACGACAAACGTGGTATACGCCAGCGCCATTCAGCTGTTCCGTCGCCGGGCCGAGGAAGAGGAGAGCAGGTGGCGAAACGACCGCGAAACGTTCCGTCGAAAAACGTGTAAGCGCGCGGGGGCGTGGCGAGGACGTGCATTGTCGTCGCGTTTCGCGGTGAAACATCGATTCGATACGCGAGGAGGCTTTTCCCTCTCGGCTTCGCGAACGACAAAGTCTATCCCGTTCGCCCGAGCGTTCTATCTCTCATTGCGGTGGCTCGCGACGCCGGCGTCCCGGTAATGGCGTCGTTCCCGTTTGCCACGCGGCCAGATTACGCGCCGCTAATTACGTGGCAACGCACTCGATACGCCGAGCAGCATCATCTGCTCGAATCTCTGCTAACTGTTCGACGGCGAACAATGCCTCTTAGAGAGACTGGTTGGCAACGGATTGAATAAGATATGGGCATTGTTTGGGCGTCGCGGCAACCGCGTTAAACGGCGCGGTCCGGCCTGGCCATTCACGTTTCATACCCCGGGCATTGTTTAAACGTTTTCTGTTCCGCGGCCAACCCAAACCCACCGGCCCGTTCTCATCCTCGGCACGCGTTTTGATTTATCCCGTTGCTCGGTAAGCGTGCAGGTTATTCGAAGGTTCCGCTCGATAAATATTCATTACCGCGAAATTTCCCGAACCCGAAGTAATTGGACTTGAATTACACAGCTGCACCGCATATATTAACCGACGGGGTTAACAATAAATAACTGTGTAACCGCGAGAGTACCATTTTCCCGGGGTTCGAACTTTTAATTAACAATTTTTCATCGGTGTTGTATCTAGCGACCGAGAGGAAACCGGGCGCAATAACAGTTTCAGGATTTCACCTGTCGGCCGACTTTCAAATTCAACCGCTCGCTTCCTGACGTCGTATAGAGACGTTAACCTGTCTGGTGAAAAAAATAATCGACGGAACAAAAACCGTGGAACTCGATGGGAGCGAGCGGAGGCGCGAGGAATGTTTTCCGTTCCCATCGCAGCTGCGGGGGAAAAAGCAGCCCGGGAGAGCGCGGGAGAAGAACCGAGGGGCGCAACAAATGCAATTGGATAACACGGTAATTGAGTTCTTATCACGAGGCAATTGGGTGGCAAAACGCTTGCACGGATATCGCTAACGAACCTGCGCGTTCGTCTTCACCTGCGTCACGCTGTTAATTAATTCGTCAGGAATCCGGATAAACCGGATAAATAAACGTGAATGAAAAAGTAGAGATTTTCGATTGGAGTGAAATTTTAGATTCGACGCGTTCAGCGGCGAGGGAGTCATCTGGTCGAGCGCGAGTGAGTTCAACCGTTGACAGAACGAAAGCAACCGATTGCCACGGGAACAACTGAACTTGACTTGGAAACAGGAAACCGAGCGTGGATTCGTGTCACGGACGTACACCTCGGCCTGGTTGGCCGCAGTCAAGGAACAGACCTTGGGTCGCGGAACGCGTGAAAGTTGACGCTGCTCTTTGTGGAACGATCAACGCGATATTCTAGAAGTATCGGGGAAACGACGAGTGGACCAGTCAGTCCATTCAGAGAGAGAGAGAGAGAGAGAGAGAAAGAGAGAACCGTAACTAACGGCTCTTAAACCCTCGAGCGAATCCCGAGGTCTGCGACAAAGAAGAAGAAGAAGAAGAAGAAGCAGCGAAAAAAAACACGGACGTAAATTTATCGTCGGACATCAATGCTCAGGCAAGACTGATAATAATGGTGCTAAACGATAATTAGCTTATTAATATGTCCACGCAGGCTCGTAACCGACGCGGGCGCACTTTTTGTCTCGGTAACCGAGGCTAATTTATCGCGACGCTAATTTTAATTGATACCGCTTGCTTAGCGCGAATTATTAAAAGAGTGTAATTAACGGTGATCGGACTAATGGTCGCTCGTTCGGAGCGATATTAAACGGATCGCGGTCACTCGTAAAATGTGACATAACGTACACTGCTGTCCATAAATAAATCAACGATTTTAAGCCCGCTAACTTCTGAAGCTCGATGTTACATATTTACTTAAATTCACCGAAACTCGGTCCGCCGATCACACTAACTGATATCCAGATCGCCAGAGTCCGCTCGGTTTGCCGGTTTACGTAGGGACATTCGTCGCTCTCGCCGCAAGTAGCTTTCGACAGAAACAGTCCTAATTACATTAGAGTCTACGAAAGTGATTAGCTTCTTTTTCCTTCTTTTCGACGGAATTCTCCCGGAACGCAACAATTCTCATGCTTATCACAAGTCATAGTCTACGTGTGATACTTTCGAAGGAGGGGAAAAAAATCGAGGCGCAACGACAGTTTCCGGGTGGAACGAGAACGAACGATATTAAATATAGGCTGGGTCGCGGGGGGAATAAGAAGCCCCGGGATCGCACCTGCGGGTGGCTTCTTCGTTTGGTAAAGCAGGGATTACCCGCGCTAAGAGGCCGAGCGGGGCTTCGCGCCTCATCGTCTGGAAAATGGCTTACTGCTTACATTTACCTCGAACCCTCCTCCACCTCTGTAATACACGGTGCGCGCGTACGTAAAGCGGCCCTTTGGCCGGCAGGAACCGCATCGTATAACATCGTCGCGTGCAGAGGCACGGTATAAACAGATTTTTAAATCAACTATTCTCCTCTCGCCCGGTATTATTATAATTAATCCAAAGGGAATTACAAATAGTCGCCCTTGACAGGATTATCATAATAAATTATTTTTTTACGAGAACCGCGTTGCACGCGCGTTTGCATAAAATCGTTATAACGGATTTTATAAAAGCAATCATGCGTTGCATCCGCTCGGTTTAGTTTCTCTCTCTTTTCGATCTCAAGTCGAGCGGTGTTGCGTGATACCAGTCAATCATCGGTCGACGAAAAACTTGCGCCGCGGCCAGTTTCCCGGCGACGAGAAACGCGCATGTATGTACGTACGCGTTTCGGAAGTGAAGCTCTAATTAGTCCGCCCCGGTGGTATGGACCGCGTCGCTCGCTTTCTACGTCGCGGTGTTCGCGTGACACCGGCCCTAATTGCCGAAATATTAATGGGCCGCGTTTGCCCAGGGGGCAGCTCCTCGTAGCTTGCTCATCTGTCCGCAGGATCTTTCTCGGTTCTCCCGGCACCGCGGCATTAACGTTAATTCGTCGTACACGCGTGCATCAGTCTTAGGACCAATTTAAACGCACCTGTCCGACGAAACTCAACCGTCTCCCGTTCGCGTTTTAATATCACCTACGTAATTCTCAATTAAATCCTTCTAAACTCACCGGTACCTCGGGAACCCGGTTGACTTATTCGATTTCCACGAGCGTGAACAAATTAATTCTCTCAGTCGATTGCCTAATCGAGTTTTAGGGAAACTTCAAGCTTCATGAACCGCGCTTAGTAACGATTGCTCCTCGGATACAAATGATATATGACATCATTGTCCGATTTATGGTATAATTTCGTAAGAGTACGCAGCAGGCAAATCGTTACACATTTTTCACGCGTTCAACCTGATAATTCTACAGATAAGAACACAGGATATCCTTAAGCTGATTTTATGAAGGTATTCATTGTCGCCACTCAACGAGAGATTAATTCTGGCGGCCGTTGAAATTAAGCATCGTGACGGACACGTGTTCCGCGCGTACCATCCGAGAGAGTACCGCCGCCACCCCCGGGCCGATCCGAGAGTGTCGGGTGTCGTGAAATCTATATGACCTTCGCCAACCCACCCCTTAAACTCATTTCACCGGTATCGCGTTTCGCGTGCTCTCACGGCACGCTCGCGGCCAACTGTGCCGTCGCTGCTGCCTCCTACCCCCGCCGTCACCGTACGCGTTTTTTTCTCGCGTCAAAGAATCGAAATCGGCACGTCTATATTACGGTTTTATGTTCGCGTACACGTTAGCCTGGGACATTTACTCCGACCCCGGGGAAACAGAAACGTTGGAAATAGTGACAGGAAATGAAACGATCACGGAACAGGCTAACGAACGACACTGTCGACGGTCTTTTAATCAGCGAAAGGGATCTCGTTGTTTTACGACTCGCGACGACCGCCATTAGGCTCGGCTCGGAGGGGAACTTCGGTCGCAGGAAATCCCAGAAAACTGGTTGAAAGTCGCACGGGACGCCGCGACGCGTCGATGAAACGGAGAAATACTACGCTCCTTATTAAAGCATTATCACAACAAAAAAGAACAGATCATTTTCATACAATACTTTCTTTATATAAATTATTTTATATAAATGTATATGTAAAGGAAGTATACTTTCTTTAATTGGGGTTTGGAGCGCTCGACTAATACCCGTTCGAAGGAGCGTCTATTAGGAATGATAACGACAGACAGTAGTGCTGATCAGAAAGATATAATTTATAACAGGAAGATAGGAAGTAAAGAGTGTAATAGACTTTAATTGCTGTTTCTTAATTTCCAGGTAAAAAGAAACAAATTCTAGTCTATTGTCAAACTCAACTTATGATAACGTTCGTTCTATATCTATATCAAACAGATAAAATTGTATTGTATTTATAATTCTTGGAAAAGAGGGCTGGAAGCGTGCAACGTGATAATTGACACACGTGTATCAGTAATCGAACAATTTTCCAGAAATGGTATCCGGGATGATCAATGTCTTGCGAGATACGGTAGAGGATTCGGCGTCCGTATCCCTGACGGGTTCATCGCGCGTAGGTGGATCCGTGCGAGCTCCCGGGCGCGCCGATAATATGTAAATATTCCCGTTATCTCCGTCGACGCGGCCCTACGAAGTTTCCCGGGCTGCCCGATTATTCGAACCGCGTAGTAACTCGTGCAATTACGCGGCTTACGACAAATCGATAGCTTTTAATTACGTCCCGGTCCGATATTTACGAGCCAGGCCGAGGGAAACTCGTAGCCCGGTCGCCGGATGCCTCCGCTTCTCCACCTCCTCCTCCCTCCTCCTTGCTTCCTCCTCCTAACCGGGACTCGACCCCACGCTGCCGCTTGTACCCGATATAATCGAGGGTCCCTGTCGAGGATTCGCGATTTTTCCACGTTTTTCGCTTCTCGCTACGGCGATCGATCAACCGTTGGCACGCAATCGCGGAGATACCAAAAGAAGAGGCGACCGTGGGAGGTGGAGGTCGGGCGGGGGAGCAAAGAGGCGGTAGAAACGTATCGTGAAACGTTTTTAGGGGGGTTCGGGCATTTAACGACGCCGATGAGAGGCGGAGGAAACGATCGCGATGCTTTTTGTAACTTTCTTCGCATTCTAGCCGGTCGTTATAAGCTTCTTCGTGTCTCGCTATTAATAATTCCCTTATCTGATTTCGGTAAGGTTGCGTGCCTCGCTCGGAGCGACTCGCGCCAAGCCACGGCACGCCACGCAGCGTACAGCAGGTGCCTGACTGTTTTTTTTTTTTTTTTTTTTACAACCCTCAGGGCCCTTTCTCCTTTTTATCAAATCTGAAAACTACTTATCTTGCTCAAATATCGTCACCTCACGATATCTCGCCGCGCTTCAATCCGTTTCCTACGGCTTATCGTTAATTTCATTGGAACAAGTGGCAAACAGCCTATATAAGCCCGGTGCCAGATTTCGTTTATTACCCGGCGCTCGCTGCACCGTTATCTGTCCCTGTAATTATTTGCATATCAGCGATTCACAAATATGAAACGCGAAGCTTTATGATTATCCCCCGGTCGGCCCTCCCTGCCCCCCTCTATCGCTCTCCGAGGCACTAAGTCCCGGCGATAAAAGCCGCGGCGAAGAGTTAAACAAATTATTCGCCATTAAATGTCGATAAATTCCGGGAGAGATAAATCGTCGGTTGGATTATTAATAATATCCTCGGTTATCAGAACGGATCTTACCACGGTGCAAAAACACGATTACCTAGTGTACCCCGGGGTCTCCTCCGTGGGAGGAGGAGGAGCGAGCCGGAGATACGGTAGCGGAATTCGTCGTTGTCGGAAGCTGCTCCTTTCTCCGCAGGATTGGCGGGAGAAGAAGAAGAAGAAGAAGAAGAAGAAAAGGGAGCCAGGGAAAATGATTAGTTATTAAAATGCCGATAATTATATATAATCAAGTGGCTGGGAGTGTCCCACGCATACGCTTACCGCGGTTGCACGGGTAAACGTTGCAACGGCTTCTTCTTCTTCTTTTTATTCCATCGTCCCGTCGTCTCGCTCTTACGATCTCCACGGTCGTCTCTCTCTCTCTCTCCGGTCTCTCCCGATGGTTAGCCGGCTTTCTGGTAGGTGGTTGCCGCGATCCGGGACGAAACCGGTGGCGAGACAGAGAGGACGAGTGGTACGCGCGCATTATAAGAAGCCCCTAATAACTGTTATCCACGATCTCGGCCGGCAGCAGCGGGAGTATCGAGCCAGGGAGTAGAAGTCGCTACTCTAGTAGGCGGACCGCGGTAGGTAATGGTTCCGACGACGAGTCAAAAAGAAGAGCCGGGGAGCCGCGATTCAGCAGCTCGTTGCCGCGCCGTCTCGGTAACCATACATTCTTCCTTTGCTGGCTCGTTATCGAAACGATTGAATGATCACGTATGATCATGAGACCTCACGTAAAAACGGGAGCATCGAGATTTTAATAATTGTTAACACTAGATTGCCTAAGGAAGTCATTCTGACTGCTTTTCAGTTTCAATTAGAAAAAGAATTGTGTTTATAATGATACAATTCGTGAGAAATTTTTTTTATTTGTTAATATTTACTAATAACCCGTTTAATAACTGTAGATAATATAAGAAAGTATTAAACATTAATTTTAAATTTCTTTACACCTTAGTTATTCATTCATAATTAAGTCATCTTGACTACTTTTGGGCATTATAGGTATATACTAAGTTTCAGTCTTTCTAGTGTTAAATATTATGTTAATAGGATACCATGGAAAAATGTAGAAATTAGCGAAGAAACAAAACCATGGATTTAAATATTTGACTCTGAAAATCAATTTTCATTACAAGACGCATTGATACTTTGTTAACGAAGAATGAAATTAAGCGAAAGGGCGCGGAACGCGCGTTAGGGTTAATGCAGAACGAATTAGCGGTGCAAATCGGTGCTGTCTAAATCAGTAGCCGAGATCGGAATTAACGCCATATTTCACGGCCGGTCGGGATTATTCGCGGCACCGGTAGCGTAGCTAGGTAGGTAGGTAACGGCGCGCGGAACCGAGAACCGAGCTAGTTCCTCGATAAGTTCATTCGGTCGAACGGTTGATAAGCCACGTGGTCAGAATACATTATAGGCGCGGTGGTGCGATCGCCGCCGCCGCGTGTGTATCGCTTACCTACGCCGCCCGCGAAATTATTAAAGCGGACCGGTTCAGATGCTACCGTCGTTTCACGCAACCCGCTCCTTATAATTCCTACGACTTCACCAATAACGTCCATTAAGTGCACGTTATCGCCATTTTATCGTTTGATTTCGTTTCGTCTTATAAGGTCAGAAAGTATATTTTAATTAAACTGATCTATGATATCCAAATATATATTTTTATTATAATAATTATTAGTACTTCTGGTCGGATTGGAAATTCAAACGTTATTTTTGAACTGAGTTTCCCAAGTAGCGAGTTGAAAATACATTCGGTAACAATGGCAGCGAAAAGTGTGGTTCAATTTTAAAACACTCGTGGAAGTGAATTTCTCCGTAAATTCGGGGAACGTGAGAGATCGAACTGTAGCCGAGGCGCAGCAGATGCGAACGAATATGCAACGCAGTCACACCGAATGCTGTGAATGAAGGGGCGACGAGGATCGCGTCAATGAGCCGCGGCCATCAAACTGGTCAGGCACGTATCGCTACTACGGTGGGCCCCGGTGATTTACAACGTGTCACGCGACGAGAGTTCAACCGTGCAGGGTCAAACGATACCGAGAGAACTATACACAGGAGGAAGAGAGAGAGAGAGAGAGAGAGAGAGAGAAAGAAAGAGGCATTGGTAAAACCAAAGGCTACGCGTTCAGGTGATTAGAAAGAATCGCAGTAAAGGTTTTCAAGCTGTTTGATTATCACATCCTTTTCATTAGTATTTCCCTCGCGATCTTGAAAAATAATTTAATTAGAGGTAAGACAGTAAACTGTGTTTATACGTAATTATTCGTCGGAATGCAAGTGCCCGTGGATTAAACCGTGATTCAGTGAAACTGCCGACTCTGTAGGAGGCACTTAAACATCCTCTGCCATTGAATTAACCGGTGCTCTGGGATCTTGGCGTGAACGCTCCTCTTCAGCCACCGGAAAATCGTGCAAACGCATTAATTTTCACATTCCTGGAATCCAGCTCGCAAGAAATTTCAGTCTTTACGCGAAGTACACCCGAGATCCCATTAGTCGTAACGTTCGCAGTTTACAGGCTCGCTTATGAGACATTACACGATCCCCGTATTTCGATTATATCCCCGGCGATCAGATCGCGGGATAGTTCGATCGCGCAAGAACGACAAGAGACACGAGACGATTCTATCGGCGTTACACAGGGTTCGCTCGTATGGAACGGCAACGCGCGAAAATCGGGCCGGGCAAAAAGCTAGTCTCGTAATTAAAATCACTAGAGCTGCTCGTTTCCCTTCACGGGCCGCGGCGCGTGACGCGTTTAATCCGATTCCGCGAAGAAGAACATCGAACGGGCTCGATAACTCATCGGCGTCCAGGTGAGACGCGATTATCTCCTTTTTTTTCGCTTCCTCTACGCCCGCTTTGGACGGAGATGCCGGCTACGACTACGAGGCGATCAAATCTAACGATAAGAGTTGATAAAAAGGGTTGCGGTAACGTGAATGAACCAGGGTGAATTAGAATTGTTTAAATACGAGTCCACCGGGTCTCCTGATTGGCAACGGGCATTCGGTCAGTGCTCGTATCTCGGTTGACGTCATTCTAAGAATTAGGCAGCCTCGTACGAAGGACGGATAAGCGCCACGGTATTTTTCCACCGCAAATTCGTCTCGTTAACTCCGAACGGCCTTCGAGATGGCCTTGGAAAATAGACCACGTTCTCCAGTCGCACAGCGAGCATCGTTTCTTCCTCTCGACGTGTCAAAACCATTCGCGCGTAAGAACGTCCGAATGAATCTATTCGTATCAATTTTTACATCGGCATCGCGCGGAACCGATATACACAGAATGTTAAATTGAATAGATAATTTCTGAGCGCGATAGACGTCGAGTTAGCCGGATCATGCGTCGGTCGCATGACCGAGCGAAGTCATCTCCCGCGAACACAATCGATCCCCGGTCCTCTCTCTCGTGCCCGTGCCGGCTAGTAACCTTGAGTCGCCATCAGCTTGAATCAGCGCCGGGACTCTGAAATGGCATAACTCCGGAGCAACCATCCGCGATCCGTTCACCCACGGTAATCGCGAGCCGCTCCGCGATTTCCAATATCCTCGTTGCGCAACGCGAGTTAATCAGGTATTAACTCGTATCGGGCGCGCGTAGCAGTTAGAATTTCGAGATATGCACGCGTACAGATCGTATCGTCCGTCTTGCCTCCATTCGTAACGATTCCTGGAAGTATCGGAGATCGGGACCGATAACAGGACGGTGGATGGGGAGGGGAGGCCGGTTAATAAGAGTTTCGAGGAACTCGTTAATCGGTCGGCAGCCGTGTGCTGCTCGTCAGCGATCACCGCCTAGGAGCCTACCGACCGACTTCAATTTCTGGGACAATATAATTAGCGCGCGTCGACTCGGTTCACGCTCGCGCCTCCTTCATTTGCCTATACTCTTTCGATGACGCCACTCTTCTCATTTCTATGTATAAATCGTTCCCGTTTATCGTTGGAAAAATTGTTTTCAAATAATTCACACAGCGATACTACAGATTTTACATATATTATCAACGTTCGAAGCTTCGC
>SHCU01000124.1:0-33211 GCA_004307685.1 Ceratina australensis
AGAATATGTTCTAAAACCGTTCGTACGGAATTCCAACGAATTTATTACGATCGTTGGGAGACGGCGAGCCGTGATTGTTCTTCGAGGCCTCGTCAATGATGCCAGTGTTCCCATTCTGTTGACCTCGCTTCTATAGATCCAAGGTCGTATCCTCAATAGGGATCATCTAAGAACCAATCGCGACGATCACTCCCGTTAATTGATAGTCCATATCGCTCGGCGACAATTATTTTTCCAACGAGCTGTGAACTGTGATTAAACCGTACCGCCGATAATGAATCGCCGAATCGACTCGATCTTAACCATATCACGGGTCGTAATTGGGACTGGATAAGCGATGCGGTGCCACCAATCCCATCGATCTTCGCGGCGCGGGCACATGTCATCCCAGTACGCAGTGGACAGTGAATTGCGAACAGTTCTCCGGCATTCGATACTTACCAACGATACCAGTGTTCCAGTTCGATCGATCCTCGATCGATCGTTCTACTCCCGAGGATCGATCAACTAATCAGCGAGCTCTCCGTTCGTAATCGTTCTTCTACTTTTCGCTCAATCGGCCTCCATCGGCGAGAATCAAGTCAATACGTCCGTTATTCCGATCGTTTTATTCGAGGGGCAGAGAAACGAATTTACACGTATACACAATCAAAACGTATCGTTCGTCGACCGAGCAATCGAGACGGATATTAAATCAATGCTTGGCGACACACGCAGAGCTTTCTATCCCGTTCAGTTTTTTACCAGTCGCAGGGTTTTCTATTTAGCGTCGTAATCGCAATTTTAGCCAGCGGGCTTTTCGAACGCTTTTAAGTGTCACGACGAGAGTGGGAGGTAGACCGTGGCCAACCTTTAGGAGATCGATAATCGCAGCTTCATTTCGAAAACATCCTTGAAACGGCTCCGTTCAAGGACCAGGTTCGAATGATCGAACTGCACGTCGACGGAGAGCGATACAACCGGTCGATATTCTTCTTGGCCGCGTGAAGACACCTCTCGTTCCGAGCCACGGTCGACGAGTGCTCGAAATAAATACGTCCAGGAATTTTAGAGGTACAAGGAGCTGTGATTCTTATATACGATAAAAGTGTCCATCGAAGGAGTTTAAGCGGAGAATTAACTATGATAATTCCTGGCCTCATCGCGTCGAGGTTGTAGAATGTCAGAGGCTGCTCTTCGCACCGCGCATGTCCAGTGCCTTGACTACCAGCGGGACGCCCATACCTTGGCCGACGTCGCGAGTCACTAAGGGATGGTTCAGAGGGGTCGCGCGGGGGTGAAACTGATGGAAAACGAGAAAGAGAGAGAGGGAGACACGCGTATCAAAGTCCCGCTCCCGCGTGCTGGTAATAAAGCGGCAACGATAAAAACCGAGGCCTGTCACTCGCGGTTGGACGGCGAAGCGTGGACGACGCGTAGAGAGGGATAGAAACGGCGAGAGAGGGAAGGATAGGCCGCCCGAGAGGCTTTCGAAGAGTGGTTCAAGTTTACCGTGAAGAGGAATGAGTTGAAGTGGCCACCGGAGCTGGAGAAGAAACAAGGAAAGTGGGAAAGCGAAGAGGGGAAGAGATCGGTTTCGAACGCTGACTATTATAATCATTGGCTGTGCTGTTAACTTTCGTCTGAGCTTAAAATTAGCGATTAGTAACTCTCGGCCGTGCGAGTCCCGCGGAGGCGAATAAGGCGCGAGGAGAATTCTTAAGTACAAGAAAGTTATTTTTGCTACTCCCTTTCTAACGCCGTCGAGGTGAGCACGTGGTCGCCGACGCAAACGTCCAGATAGACTGACTGACTCGTAGCCTCACGAAGTGTTTCAATTAAAGTTAGTCCCGGCGTCCGATTCTCGGAACTACCGAAACCACACCGTCCATCGTCTTCAACCGCGGGACCCACGTGGACGCTGAATCGACGTCTGCTCTCGGCGTAATGTCGTTCCGTAACATCCTGCGGAAGTGCATCGACAAGACACGGCAGATAATCGGGCACGCGTTAAAGAGGTGAACCGTTTCCGAGGCCCGGGATGCCGCGCTGCGCGGACAGCAGGTGATCGCCGGTACAAAGAGCGGGAATCGAGTAATCAGCCGGAAGTGGTGTTAACAGGGAGTTGAATCGAACCCGAGGATGACGAAGTACGGATTGGCCAGGCTGGCATTGTGGAGGCCACGGCGCTCGGTTACCTCGCAGCCGGCGAATCAGCAGGAGAACAACCCTTTGATGTACGCCGAAAACAGCTTGTTGTATGTTGTTTGTCAACGCGAGCGCCGTTGCGTTCTCTCGCGCGCAGTCGCCGCTCGCTTAACTGCCTGCTGTGACGGAAAGAGCCTGGTGTGCTTTCAATGTTCCACCATGACCACGAAGCTCAGTTGTACATAATCGATGATTCGTCTTTTACAATAAAGCCTCCCCGATGACATTCCCCTTTTCTTGTCACCGTTCTCGCTTGTTAACAACGCCCGCTTGCACTCGCTGCTAGAGCTGAACGAAATCGAGAGGATCAAAATTCAATGCAAAATCCATGATACTTGTAACATTCTAAAAGCCAGGAAATATTTTGTATATCATTATTTTTAATTGTCGCTGTAAAGTATATAAACGCTCCTAAATTATAAGCGCTGAATTATACGAACAACCTGACTCTGATAAGACGTACGAGTAATATAATCAGAAGCGATGAGAAAGCTATAGTGGTTTTCTTCAGCTCTGCCTTCTGTCTGTCCTCAAAGTCTGACCTGCTCCCGGTACGTACGTCCGAGTACATTTAATTGCGCTTTGTTTGTCGCTTTCAATGTGCGTTATTAAGGAAGTTGCGTTACGAGCTGCGAACCAGAGGCACGCTGTAAAACGATCACGCGCATGTACACACGGAGAACACTTGATATTGAAACTATGGCCATTTAAATGATTGCGTCTCGACGTTAAACAACAGGTTTAACGATCGGGTTCCCATCGGCTAATTGGAATTAATTATGTTATTATAAAATCGCAATTGGGGTTGGTTTTCACTCTCAGTTCATAAATCCTTTTACCGGGATGAGAGAGACTTGTAATAAGGAATTTTATATTTAAGGAATAAAATATTATACATAATTCGGTCATTGAAGAAGTATTTAATTCTTATTCAGATTTTTCTAAAGTTTTCGTTCGATCGTTTAACGAGAAACTGTTTTCGATATTTGAATCTCGTAAGAAACAATTGATCGAGAAATTGTAAGCCAATAAGGCATAGAGCATTTGCAATATTAAAAAAAGTACTGTGACGTTAGTGGGATTATGCGACGCATCTTCTGCTCGGTAGAATACGGTATAAATTGGAGAATATGTGTACCTATAAGACATATCTGTGTTCGCGGAATAATTGTCCTATAGCTGAAGACCTCGGTCGTTCAAGGACATTTTCATGAATCACTCCTTTTTTTCATATAGATACGCGTTTCGCGTGGAGGAAGTAGACGCGCGGTATTTTTAGGATAATTGTATCGGAACATTTTTTACAAAGTTTTGTTCGGAAAAGTTTCTTCTTCTTGGAACTATAGATTCAGGAATAAAGATCGCGAATTCTTCTACCATTTTTATATGCTCTCTTATTACCGACTTAATTTCACATAGTATTTAATTGTTCGAGAATTCTAATTATGAATTTAGATATTAAAAACTAAAATAATCTCCATGCGAATGTGATACATGAAAATTTTACTCGTAAACATTTCCTCTTTTATTGGAAAAAAAATGTACCATTCATTAGAGAAAATTGCACGGTTGAATAGAATTAGGAGAAGCACTTAAAATGATTTAAAATTCAATACTCGCTGAGATTCGATAACTGTAAAGAAAAGAACGCAAAATGGAGATCAGTGTCATCGAAGAAAACAAATAGGGGCTAGAACATGAGACCAGGTAACCAGCTGATTCGAGTCGATAAATATTTATAATTTATACACTTTGCGCCGTGTAATACACGCGGGCGCTTGGGTGTTCGTGAAGTTCCGCGGATGGTGCATGATTAATCGAGTAACTGACCTTTGCGGTTGCATTATACCGTTGTATATAGGACATGCGTCTGAACCGCGTAGAGCGTCAGAAGCGTGTGTGCAGGAAATGAAACGTATGTCCGGAAATAAAAATACACCTACGAACCGATTTACTCGCATTATTCGTACCTCATGCCATGTATCCGTCGTTCCTCGATCGCTTAGACGTTTGTTGTTATAGTGGTAAAGATTGGAGGCCAGAGAATAGCGAATGAGAAAATTACTGCTTTCTGCAAGGTAAATCGAATCACGTCGCGCAATATAAGTCAATTTACACCAACTGACAACTAATCTTTCCATGTAATCTACATTCGTTATGTCGTTTGCTGATTTTTCGTCAAATTAAAAGTACAAATAAATTTCATATAGAAATGATTAATATTTTCCTTATACGAATGCAGGGAATGTAAATCTGAAAAATAATTGCGGCCGGTGTTAAATGATATTAGCTGTCGTTAGGAAATGTTTCATAAATTAACCTGAGGGGTGGATAAACTTGGAGCACAGAAAAGGTTAACTCAATTTTTCAACTTTTTTAACTTTCATGGTACGGCGTTCCGACACTTAGTAGATACATAGCTTATGTACTCCGTGCGATAAAGCTTTCACGCAATATGGAGCGTGGAAGAACAACAAGTTTACATTTTAATGCGGCATTGTTTAATGCCTGTTATGAGAAAACCGTTAACTACTTTTGATTAATAAGTCCCTTATTTTCTGGTATTTTACGGTAGTTTACGTTAGCGGGATACAAATGACATATTTAACGAAAATTAGAATTTAGACATTTCTGGGAAATCAGGAAGTATGAGATAGTAAAACTTGTCGTAACGATTGATTCGGTGAAAGATTCAGGCTCGTTTCATAAGACAATTTCATTTCTTGTCTATTTCGATACACTGTGAAATGTCGCGCGTGTTACTACTATAGAAAATTGTAATAGTGTATCGTGATATCTTCTATCAGTCAGTTCATTGGATTCATCTTTTTATTATGTATAAAATGTGTATCACTCTACAGCTCGAATTCATATCCCTTTTGCATTTGAGATTTACGTAAAAAAATTCGCAGTTTAGGTACGACACTGCTTGACATCACAATTTTCACAGCGACCAAGATAATGCCATGATATATCCTATGCCATGACAGTAGAAGTTATGACTTGCTATCGCACGAGAACTCTCTACATGTATGCATTTTCTTCTTGATAAAATTGTCACAAAAATCACTGCGAACGCTCGCTGACAATTTGAAAATCATCTCAGCAAATATAAAATGACAGAAAAAGTGATCTATCGTGGACCGACGAAGGAAATGATCCTTCATCTTCGAACGTCTTGGATACCCAGTGACCCGACGCGAAATGGTTTCCCAGTGGCCTAGGTCTGCTCGACTTTGCCCTTTTTCCTTGTTTCTATGTCGCGGGTTCGCGACCGTACTACACTTTCGTCGGTATTGATCTGGTTTTACCCAGCATACCACAACCACCCCCCAGGCAACCCTCTGCACCTTCTCGCCCGCCCGGGTACAAGTGTATGCATACCTGCCTGACACTCCCTCCTTCATATGCTTTAATAACTTTTGCAATATATCTGAGATGCAGCAATTTCATTAGAAAATAATTGAACTTCCAGCAACTAAATATTTTATTAACAAACACAATAGTTAAATTAACTCTCATACATATTTTATGAAATGCAGAAAATCGAATATTTATTTGAAAGAATTTGATAAATAGAATTTGAAAAATAGTCAGACAAGTTTCCGAAACAGAAGTTAATCCTACAAATCAAAACTGTTGAATCGATAGCACTGAGGAGCAGATGAAAAATCAGACCGATTCCCTGATGATAGTAACGTGTTCTAATCTAGTTAAGCGACTAATTTGCGAAACGTAACGTGGACACGTTAAATCGACAAAGGCGTGACTCAGCGCCGCGTTTAACGGATGCCATGGGAAGCTATTCCTCGATTCGAACGTTGCACAACATGACTGCTCGGATCTGGTTAATCCATCGGCAAACGTTGCCCATTACGGATCGCACGATAGACGTGATACGGTTCTCGCTTGTGAACCGAGATAAAATCGGAATAAAATCGGCCCCGTGAATTTTTGACTGCCATTCACTCACGGCTATCAAACGTTCTCGCGATGTTCCATTGATAAGAAACATTGAATGAACAGGTTGTCAATGCTCGTTTGCTCAACCAACGAAACAAGATCTTTAAAAATATTGATTTTGTATTCCACGGATCAGACATATTCCTCTGATCTTTGCAAGTGAATATTCGTTACTAAAAAGATCATGTCGCGCATCCAATTACCGGGAGCTCCTAACAAATAATTTCCATTCAATCTCCATGCAAATGAAGTAATTATAATATTTAGCATATTGTGTATGCTAACGCGCCGGTTTTAAATTACGCGGTACTCGCAAAAATCGAGTGTACAGAGATGCGGTCTTGTTTTCTAATGGATAATGAAATTCTGATGTGGTAATCGCTCCCAGGGAGAGGAACTGGTGCGTGCCAAGATAGGATGAACCTGGTTTCACACTCGTCGGCTCGGCTGCGAGTTCGAAAGTTGATATGAAGTTGGCGAAGTTTCACCGTCGAACGAAACGAGACGAGAAGAATGATGCCTCTCTCTGTTCAAAGACAATTTGTACACAGTATTCCTCTCGAGGCAGTTGCTCGCACCGGTGCACCCTTTCCTAAGCTGCAACAAACTTGTCAACGGATAAGGTTTCAGTCAACAAAACAGACACAGCTTGATATTTTCTGAAAATTCGATTTCGTTCAACGAAACCGATCGAATAGCTGCTTGTCAGATCGTTCGTAACGATTGAGATTTTATTCGAATTTATTCGAGAAAATTGCGAAAATTTCACCTGAACAACCGCATTGTTCTTCTCCCGTTCGAGAGCACTAAGATAAACTTGTCAACACGTTCTACAAACATTTACCTCTTCTGAATGAGTCCACCGAGCGAGATTATCCCGAATAGAATTTCATTACGTTCCCCGCAACGAGCTTGATGACTTGCAACTCGAATCAATTACAAATTACAAGCAAACGTTTCTACCTTTTTGCCACGTGTACCATCCTTTTAACCGAATCTAATTATGTCACCGGGTCAGGCCGAACGTGAGAGGGAAAAAAAAGCTGTAAAGAGACTTTCAATTAAACGTCACAAATATTATACAATCGCACGAAAGTTCACGCAGCTTGTCCCGCGTCGCGTGACTCGGCTTCGCATTTATTTTCTCCTTGTCACGTGACAGTTTGATCTCAAGTTCACATCTGATTTCGCGTGTTTCTTCGGCGATACCTTTTTCTTCGTACCTCTCGAAAATTCATTGGCACAGTTCGCTAAACTTCCGCGTTTCGCGTGAAGTTCCACGGACAGCCGTGAGACAATAGGGTTCCCGTAATTCGGAAGTTACCGCGTTCAGATAAAAAGTTCGCACGCCGAGGGTAAGAATTATCTTCCTAATTCAATGGGTCGGCTGTCAAAAATAAAATCTTTGTAAAAACCGTTCTCGCGTGTATAAGCCTCGCCGTACCATAAATTCGTGTCCCAGACACCAGTGACCGAGTTTTACGGGGAACGATACTCCCTTTCTCTACCGGTCTTTCCGTTATCCCTCTCTTCTTCTCTTTTTTATACCGGCACTAGAGGCGTTTCCCTGAGGTACGAGGTGGATCATAACTTCCACCCTTTCGTGATTTCCACTTAAAAGACTTTCGTGACCCGCGATATTAATCACCGAGCAACCAGGGCTAAGGTCGAACCAGGCGGAAGTCAGATTTCTTGCCGGCACGCATGTCGCACGCGTAAGAAACTTTTTAGTCCTCGCGTGCCGTTCGTACGCCCTGCGAATCTTTCTTATTTCCTTTTCAACGATTGTACCACAATATTGTTTCGTGTCGAGAGCTGCTCGAGGAAGTTGAATCGTTGGACGTTAGTGTAGGGGTTATTGTAACTGTTTGCGTTTCAGATTAAATGATAGGTTTACACAGGATCCCTAGAGTCCGTTGGATTCAGCATCAAAAATTAATGCATCAAGCTTGTATCAAGTTGGAGTAGGACGAATTTTATAATTGCAGTATCTTATAAATAGTGCTTGCTTTTCAAAAATATGGTGTATTATTTTTAATCGCATACTATGATATAATGTCGAAATATTTCATCTCACTCTTGATACGCTCCTGTTTGAGGTTCAGTTTAAAACTTGGCTACACAGACATTATGTAATAAACATTGTAACAAGAGTTACCGAGATAACGGTTGTGTCATCCTTCGTATTTTATTGCTCTGATAACCGATAAAAGAAGAGCCGCTAGACTACTAATTCAACCGAGTATCGCGTACAATCTCTTACGAACTGCTCCTCCAATTGTTACTGATAGCCAGTTTAAGTATTATTACGAACATCATAGAATTTAGTTTTAGTTAATAATTAATTATAATTTCCAATAAAACGTTTAGTAGATGCAATCTGACGAGATAACACGGTGAAGACGTTGAATCTTGCAAAGTACATGCCGTTTCGTCGTAATCAGCACGAAACGGCAGAGGCGAGTCAACAGCTGCTCGGCTGCTGAGTCCGGTAAATTCGTTCGGATGGATTCGAGCCAACCATCGGGCATCAATCCTCTCGAGGCGATGGCAATAAGAGTAGCGGGGCTGGCGAACCGTAAATGGGATTAAAATATTACATATGATAACGCTTGCCAGATGCATCCGATACGCCCGAAGAGGCTTCTCTCCTCTCTTGGCCCGGCGAATGGCGAAAGTATGTCCGCGTAAATAGGAACCGCAGCGTCTGCTTAATTGAAAAATTGAGTCGCGGAGAGCAAGGGCCGAAAAAAATGCGGTTACATGATCCACTGACCCAAATCGCGCGGCACACCGCGGATATATCCAGGTGAATAGAGCACACATCCAGATTTGCAGTAGGCAGAAGTCCAATCGATAACCTGCTGGATTTTATAGGCTCGTGTATCGCTATAAGCCTCGGGCCACCCCACACTTCCGACTGTGTCGTATAGCCTTGTGTGCGTCGCACGGTAATAAAATCCATTTCTTACGTAAACATACGTATCATCAGTCGTGAGTCGAATATGATTCTTAAATTAATGTGATTACCGCGTAGAAAATGATATATCAGCAGGGTTCTCAATCTTTCTGGAGGTAGTTTTCAAATTTGACGTCAATTAATTTGATTCAGGGAAACACGAAAATTTCATACGAAAATATCTGTTCGTAAATTGCTTGCTGATTGTACGGCAATGATTGATAACTATTTATACCGTGAATCATGAGCATTTTATTAACATATATGGAGAAGAGTTTCTTAGGGCATAATGTGTAATTGACGAAATTACGCTGAACGAGTATCAGGCAGTGGGTTAAGTAGAAAGGGACAATCGCTAATCAGACCACGGTCGTATTTTCAAGCCGTAACTATAGTTATTCTTCTATAGGCTGATTTTATTTGATTGTTCGTCTGTCTTGCCCTCATCGTAAATTTAATGATATAATAATCAACAATGTCCACAGACTTTTGTATAGTACACGAAATTAAGCTTTGCGCGGAAAACATGTAAATTGAATGTAGCGTAAGTTTGGTAAACACGTAGAGTTCATCTTTCCAGTTTCAATTTTAACATTCATATATTTTTCTCTTATACACGCGATGTGACAGATATCATAGCCGCTGTCCGAAGAAAGTTTTCCAATAAGATACGTTAGAGAAGTTGTGTGTCTAAGCGACGCGCCAAGAGAAGCAATCACGAACTTTAATTGGAAACTTTTCATTTAATCTGTCACATGTTCGTCGCTTTTGTTCATGTTTACGTGAAAAATATTTAAAACCTATTCGGCACAGTTGCAACTGCACAATTCCACGCATGCCACGAAGCTCGTGTAATATATGAAAAAATATATTGTAAAATTTCGCAGAGTTACATCGTACTTTTATTAGAAAGAAATATTGCTTCGGCAATCAACGAAATTCAAAGGGAGTAATAAATCAATGCTGAAACCCACTGATTAATTTTGACGTTTCAAAATGAAAATAATTTTAATTTACGCCTCGATAAATAACCGCCAATATAATTTTATTATGAAATGATATCGTGGCAGCAGGATCAATTCAATAGCTCCTCAAATTAATGACGTATTATATCCATTTTAGCCATCGTTCATTTCCATTCTCAAAGTGAAAAAAAGAAAAGAAAATCTGAACAAGAATTTTGCTTCGATCCATACTTTGAAAAGTGGTGGGTAAAGCAGGAAGCTTCGTCTGCTGCCATCTGCTAACGATCTTTCTCATCGCGGCACAGCTGTTGCCCTCGTCGATATGATTTTATTAATCGAGCTGCCCCGCGGAAGAAAAAAATACAATTTCCTCCGGAAATCCGTTTATCGAATTTCCTTCCGAGAATCGTAGCTAGAGAAATCATTCATGTTCCCCATAATATCGGAAAATGTCGTTGACAGCCCGCGACGCAATTCTGCACTCGATTATGCATACTTATGCACTCGGTTGTAATTAAAGAATCGCGTAGAGGATAAGACGGTGCATCTGCGATATCCAGAATAAACGAGATTTTCCGGTTGAAATAATTACTTCGCGGAAAGAAACGCACATTTCCTAATCTCTTTGAGAATGACGCTCGAAGCGCAAACAGTAAATTGAAATCAGAATGCCGGTGTTTTCGTTTAGATTCAGATGATTCAAATACGTCCATTCGAGTTTTCACAAAAAAGTATTCTAAATAATTTGCGAGGTACCGTTTAGGCGTTCGGACATTAGTTAAGAGATACCCGAGACGGATGGAAGAAAAGACCAATTTATTTTTTCTATGACTTCATCGAGCGTTCCTTCGTAATTAACTCGTGACCAGCGGACGACTGAGAAAATATCCGCTCGTGACTATGACGAGAGAAAAAAAAAAGGAAGACGTGGAATTCGTTTGCGTATACGCGCTCCATTGTTCTCCTTGAGAAAGTCAATTAGTCAATTGAACGGCGCGTGGGGAGGTTCGACGGAACGGAACGATATGCATAATTCCGCCGCGTGAAATAGAAGACGCGGTTCTCTGTTCGTTCCGCGGGATCGTTTAATCCTTATTAACCGGTGAATAAGCCGGTCTCGGAGCAAATTGAGCGCTCCGAGAATTCCCCCGCGAATTGGCCCCGCGGCAATTCTGGATAAACAATGCACGCCGGGTCGCGATATTTCCGGCAATTGTTGAAACGTCGATCGCACGATATTCAAAACTGTTTCGCTTAATTGACGAGCTACGCCGAGGGAATCTCCTGACACGACGTTCGTTACACAATTCCGATCGTAGCTCCGCTCTGAGATCGTTAAAATTTCGTCCTCGTTGTCCCCCTTAAATTATACACGGTCGAACAAAGTCCTACGGATCTGAAATAATCGTGAGACGTACGTGTTTTATCTTGGATATGTTCAGTCATTGTGTTTTTCATTTTATAATCAATCACGTGATTATATTTTCTTTTGTAATTATTAAGTACATCGTTGAAACGTTTTCCTGTTTCTTATTTTTGAGAAGTTTGAAAATATTCATCTTATTTAATTATGATTTATACGCGCGGTTTGACCTTTATCAACGAGATTTCTAATGCACATAGTTTTGGGTCTAACGAATCTTCAAATTGAATATTTACCGTAGGTTCTTAATTATAGATCAACAAACCCTCGATGTAACTTTAATCTATGTTGATCAATTACGTAAAACAAATATCCATGCGCTTGCAACTCAGCTCTAGTTGAACCACGCTCAGCAGGCAGGAACAAGTTAATTATCTAATTTGAATTAACCGGCAATAACTAATGTGTTAAATGAGCTATTTACAGGAAGCAGTATTTTTTTTCATTCAGTTGACGTACGTTCATGTTTATTTACCAACAGATATATCCACTGAATTCCATTTGATATTTATTGCCAATCAATATTGATGCTCTAATACAAGCTACCGAAGTTCTGACGAACATTCGATTTGCCCACATTAAACGAGTTATTTCTCTGCTTTCCAGGAAATTAGAATATACACAGTTTTAATTATTTTTCAATTCATTTTTGAAGAAAAAATATCTTGACTTTCTATGCTAGTTTCATCTCAAGAAACTCCATAGAAATAGAGCTAATCGTAGTCGAGATAATAGAACCTATAAAAAATGAATTATAACGATGCAAATATTTGCGAAGTCGAATAGAAATAACGAGTTACGTATGCTCGTAGGTGTAGGTAGACGTGTTGTGCGCTAGGGAAAATACGTTTGCCGGGAGTCAATCGAGTGCACCCGTACTCGTACCCAGCTACCCACCTCGCAGCTTCCGAAATCGATTTCCCTCTGAAACAATGTTTCCTACCGGAGAAAATTTCGTTCCTCCAAAGAATCACAACTCCATTCGCGACAGCCGAGAATCAATGTTTAATTCCTGAATAAAATCGAGTCAAGATTAATATTCGATTTCTCAAAACGGGCTCGAATAGATTCATTCATTTGCATTTGAATAATTATTATAATTCGATGGGAACGTTATTTAAATATGGATGGTATGTTATTTAAACGATGAAAAAGAGTAACGTTGCGTCTGTGTGAGTTCGTACTTTAATGATTAATTAAAAATTACGTAAACTGAATTGCAAACAGTGAGACAGATTACGAGTAATAAAATTCTATAGAAATGGAATGGTACTTGATCCCGGAGAATAGCAGAGTAATTGTCACTCAAGCGTACATTAACGTAGATTATCTCTGGACGATTGCGCGAAATTTATACGCATAATTAACACACGATGAAAACGAATGAAACGCGGTATCGGTGTTTAATTTATTTCAACGGTCGATCAATTTCCGGCGAAGTTTATATCGGTCGGCGCGTGTCGTACGGCCGGGTAACAATTTGAATCCGAGGAGAACACGATGTAAACGGCCCCGAATTGTCCTTCGATGGTTTCTGTTACCTGGTCCATTCATTATCATCGCGATCGGAAATATGTCAACGGCAGCGTGATGTGTCATCGATTTATTATTTACCAAACGTCGTTAGCTACGCGCGAGGCATATCAATTCGGCCCAATCGCGTCGTGAAAATTAATCATTCCCAGGTACCGTAGCTCGCGTATTTCCTTATCATTAGACGTATTTCCAATTTTTTCAAATTACCGTTTTACATTATCTCATAATTTTCATTTGCCTTCCTGAAATATGCTATTAATAAACCGTGCGAAAATTTTGAATAACGAGGACAGACTATCGTTTTGCGCTTTGCGAATAAACTTCCCTTTTTTTCAAATGCAACGGGAATTAAGTACGAGATTTTTCAGTAAAGCTTGCGCAGCTGCCCGGAGTCCATTCCGTACGATCAATCTTTTTTCTCCGGAAGACTTCTTAAACCCTTGTTAAATCCTATACATACTGTAACATACATATACCAAAACAGGAATTATCTCAGCGACATGTTTGCTAGTCTCCTAAAAGATCAAGAAGATTTAATAGGTTTTCATTTAAAAATAAGCTGCTACTAAGCTAAATTAATAAGTTTAACACATGAATAATATATGAATATAATATAATATATAAAATAATATATATTATAATATTAATTATAATATAATATTAATTATAATATTAATAATATAAATAAAATAGAATATAATATATAAAATAATACATGAATAAATTTAATAAAAATTTTAGGCTTTTAGAAATGAAATATGTAGTTATATAAAGAGAGTAATGCGTCTCGTTGCGTAATATTCAATCAGAGTTTTATTAATGTAAAATTATTCCACTCAACCCTTAAAGCTACTTTGCCTACCATTTCCTGCGAAATATATTCCTCTTATTTTTGCATCAAGTTACTAATCTTCCCGGCGTAGAGTACGTATATTTGCGCAGAGAAAAATGAAAAAATTTAATGGTCGCGCGTAAAAAGATACGAGAACTATGAAACGCAATCTATTTTAATGCACGTTTATACAGTAATTGGATATATGGAAGTTGCACAGTATCATAATTAGGATAAACTTGAATTAATACGCTGCGAAATCCCGCTTTGGACGTTGACTCGGAAATACCAATCGTGTCCCGTTATTATTCGATAATGATTATCTCTAAAACAATACGTGTCCGCGGCGCACGCGTTATTAACCGAAACAATTAGCCCCGGCTGTATTCGTGCGACGGATAATAGGAAATGCGGTTCGACTCGGCGAGTTCCTCGAATTCCTGGGAAACCATCTGAAAATTGCAAAACGCGAGGAAAAATTTGAAAAAGTTGGAAAGTTCCTCTCGGGCCGGCATTCCGTGCGTGGAGAGGCTCCGCCTCTAATAAATCGCCAAGGAAATATGACGACGCGGGGCGGTGTTTCAAAAATTCCGCGACGTGCCATTAATTGTGTTCCCATGGAAATTTTTTATCGCCCGAGTATCGGAATTTCGCTATCAAACATTCTAAATTGATTGCGAGGAGTTTGTAAGGGGAACTCATTGCTGTTTGCGTTTCATTAATTGGGTGACTGTGGTAGGTCATTGTTCAATTGGTTGATTAAAGCTCGCATCGTACAACAAAGCGAGCGCGTCGCATCGAGTACGTGATTTATGTATATCACCGAACACGCTAACTCGTATGATACATTTTACAGAAATCAAACATAAAACGTGAATTATACTCGGTAATAGTTTTAAGTATATAATTTTGCAGCGATTGCAGCATTATATATAAAAAGTATTTTAACTTCGTATTACAAATATTTCTAAACTGTTTGCAAAATAATATTATAAATAAAATTTTACAAAATATACATGATCAATATTTTAACCCTTTGAGCGCTATGAACTCATATAGGGGTTGTCGGCTATCAACACATACATGCGTTCTTAGACACTATTGTTACGTCGTTCCTGTTGCTTAATGAAATTTCTGTTGCTCGTGTTGCTTAATGAAAAAAAAAGGTTATTAAAGCTCTCGAGGTCGCTACATAATTTATTTCAGTTGCAATCACCATACTTTGCAATGAAAATTGAATCTGTTCAACTTTTAAAACGTACGTAGCCCATAGGCATTTTTGTAAAGAGTGCGCGTTTAACGTCGGACAACGCAGCGCTCAAAGGTTGCGTTGAAACGAGGGGGACAGAGACGAACGACACGATCTTCCCGTAATATATCCATTTATTACCGAGTTCAAATGAATTCACAAAGAAATTCCGAATAGAGGAAATCGTGAAACGGGAAAGCCGAGGGGGATGGGTCACAGGTGAAACGCGCGGCCCTCGCGGCGAGAGGGAACGTGTCAAGAAGCAGAAGCCCGTCGGGAGATCCCTGTGTCCCACCTCCCCTTTCGAAACAGCCCCCCGCCGCCCACGCGACGGCGGTGGCGGCGGCAGTGGTGTTCGCTCGGACCAGCAGCAGCAGGCGCAATTCGAACCGCGGCCGTCCTGCTCCGGCAGCCTCTACCGGAGAAACTGTTCGACCGTGCAGTTAGTCAGTCAGAGCGAGCACACAGGCCAGCCAGGCCACCGCAGGCAGCAGAGGCAGAACGGAGAGTAGGTAGAGTAGTAGAGAGAGAGAGAATCGGTAGTCACACTCCCGGACGATCAGCTGCTGGTGGTGGTGCGCGACGGCGGCCGATCGTCGACGGGGCACCGGCACGTGTGCGGTCTCGCAATTCGAAACGCGCTGCCCGACGAGCTGCAACGCCAGCCTACGAGCGCGGCGATATTCTCTCTCTCGCTCTCTCTCTCTCTCTATCGAAGGAAACGCGTTCGACCGACGATTGTTCAATTAAAATAATACGGAAATTAAATGAAAGTCTTTTAAATCGATTTCGCGATACAGTTTCGGTCATCGTGTCGTTTCTTATTCGCGAAGGTTCGTATCAGGGCTTACGGTGAGAACGTGGGGTATAACTCTGTACGCGCGTGGAAGAAACGTGAGTGATGAGACCGTTGCGCTGAGGACGAGGGACTCTGCGAGAGTGCGGGTCATCTGGGAGACCGCGGGTGGATGAGGATTTTGTGCGAGCGGAACGCCACGGTGATTTTGTACGCCGGTTAATCGACCTTCCCGGTCGTCGACGATCAACAGAGTAAGTCGATGACTTTAGTTTTTATTTTGAACACCGGTGTGTACGCGTGCTCTGTCGACTTCGCGATAATAGGCTTCCTGGTCTCGCGATCAGTGCGGTGAACGTGGTAGAGCCGCGAGTGAGCTGTGGTTTCTGCGTGTTTCTTAGTGGCTCGATGCTTGTTCTCTTTGGTACGTGTTCCACCGGATAAACGTGTCGGATTTTCATTTTCATTCATCACCGAGGATCATCGGGTTCAACCTTCCTCTGTTCGCCGTTCAGGGATCATACGATACGGCTTGCAATAATATTTTACTGGGTCAGATAAATTAAATCGACCTTATTTCTGCCGGAAACAAATTAACGTTAAGACATTTCATGCTACCGCTATCTAAAAAGCCATGGGTTTCCGTGAAACGTTCGAATTTTAAAACAGCTATTTAGATCGTACGGTCGAATCGTAGGATAAAATGTTTTGTGGTTTGTTCCCCGGGTTTATTAACTCGCTCCATTTTGCCTCGTTGTAATCATCATTTCGTCCTGTATGGTTGATCTCGCTCAGATAAATCCGGTGTCGCTCGGAATCCGCCGAGCGAGTTAGGACTTTGATCCTGATTCGCTATCATCGAACATTCATGCCTGAACTTCGCGCTGGACGACTGGAAAGTTCGCCTTTATTTCGTGCCCATCGATAATGTACCGTCGAGAGACAAAGTTTCCGTTCCGCCTGTCTCCATTATCGACGAATCGTCCATTAAATTATAATCAGCCTAATCCAATTTCTTGTTCACCGGAAATCCACTGCGTGTGCTCCACTTAAAACTTTCGAGCTCCGTAACAAAGAACAGAATTTAACTTTCTGTATCATTGTTGACCGTAATCCGACATTAACCTATCGCAGCTTCATGATTTACCGAACTTGACATTGTGCCTTTACCTCGAAATTCTTCTACATTATTTGCCTCCCGATATAGAGTTTTCGACTGCGGCTTGAATGGACCCTCAGAAACGTTGACAATCGTCATTGTATTCCCGTTGCAAGGAACCTTTATGCTATCCACGATCAGCAATTTCATGTGCACCTACCTCATAATACACCGAGCCACCCACCGATGTTAACCTCCCGCCTCGCGTTTACCCAAGAATAACTCAAACTCCAATCCCTGTCAGTCACATAATCTCTCTCTGAATGAATGCTACTACGCCAAGTAGAGTCCGAGTTGCCGTTTCATGCATACCGGTACAGTTAGGCCTCGGATTCTCAATTTTAGTTCGATTCGCCCTCCGTCTCGTGACTTATCGTCACCGTTTAATGAATGGGAACGACGGAGGCAGAAATAGAATGGGCCCGCAGCCGGCACACCGCGTACAACATGTGTGCACAATAAGAGAATACAAATACTTTGGGCTCATATAGACACGAGGTTTTAAGCCAGTTTCGTAAACCGGTTATCCTTCCCAACGATACGTATAAAGAATGTACCAGCCTAATTATTTTAGACCGGTAAATAATTGGCTTTATAATAAATTTCGTAACGAAGTGAATAAACATACACTATTATATATATTATAGACATTTTTTATCTTTTCTGGAAATTCGCAGTTCCTTCGATTTTCTTCGATATTTACATACGCATGAAGACACTCACCTGTCTGCCTACTTTCTAATCGTCCCTGCAGCAAAACAAGCAGTTTCCCTGAATATGATTAATATCTGATATACACGGTGACTCGCTAAAAATTATTACATGTTTCGGCTGGCCGCGACATAGCTAAAGGTTTCATATTCGGATAATTAAAAGCAACGTTTGCCCGTTTCTCCGGCAATAAAGGAAACAGAAAGCGGAGGGAACACCGTCGAAAACAGCCATTTCACCGGCACAAGACTCCTTCCGTTTAGTTTCAATTAAAAATAATCACGGTCGTCGTTCCCGGCTGCTAAAATTAATGCGCGCCGCGTCGGGCTGCGAATAAATTTCGAGGAATGTCATCTGCCGGCTCAATTGCCGGGCAAATTGAACCGAACGAGACCGCCATGAATTATTCCGTGTCCAAAAAAGGCAAAAAAGAGAAAGGAGAAATGAACATCGAACACGATCCCTCCATGCGAAACGCTGACTCCGTTCGTCATTTTCTCCCTGGCTTCGCGTTATCCAAAAAAAAAAGAATTATACTTTGTAGTCGCAGAATTTCTTTTGTCTCGAAATCTTCGTTCGGAAATTAAAATGGTACCTATGCGTCGATTTAACGTGACCCGTTTCATCGTCAATTCACGTGGTTATAAACTGAGAATAAATTTGAATGATAATTAGAGATACGCCGGTTCAAATTATAGATTCTAAATATCGTTTAGCTCATTTTCTGCTGTTTCCATCTGTTCAGAAATTTTGCCAGATAATGATTAATGTAGAATATTTCTGTTTCTAATAAGAAAAGCAATTGCGAAATGTTTCATGATAAGACGATAACGTGCAACGTTCCGATACTTCTTGTAATCTCGTTTCGTATAGAGTTCACCAGGAAGACCTCGCACCTCCGTTTCTCTTTGCAGCATCAATATCAAACGTTTCTTACTATCCTTCTTAAATGCTTAAGTCTTTCACGACCCAGATTCCTTCCAGTTAAATACCGTTTTTCCATCCGTGAAGTTCCAGTTTATACGAGTCGCGTCATTTTTTTTTTTATTTCAAGTGCGTTCCCGACCTTTCGACGATTTGTATTGTAACCCTGGCTTCATTAAAGTTCCGAGCACGCGGTTATACCGATGTGCACCTTGCGGTTGTCATTCATTTAAGGCGAACCGTGATCATGTCCCTCGTTATTGATCGCTGACTTCTGATGCCTTATTGTCTTAGCATTTGCACTTTTCCTACGCCAGTGCACTCGACGCGAAACATCGCGCTGATTCGTGCATTACCGTAGATCAATTCATTTACGTTTTATAGTTAAGTAGATCAAAATGATCATACCCTAAAATAAAACTACGTTCATAAAGAATTCTGTTCTATAATTTGAATGTAAAAAATATTTCCGAATAAAAAGAAGAAGATGAATTCAGTCCGGTTCCATATACTCTCGAAATTTCACTTGCAAATTTGCGTGTGCTTACATAGAAAAGTTTAAAAAAAAAAGAACCACCGACACAACAAATTTTACTAGGAGACTCGCTACAATAGCTGATCCAGCGGAGGCTCGCGTGGCTGAAGAGAAGATAGAGATCAAACACGGGCGAAGGTCAATAGGAGCCACAAATATTAAAGAGATGACACGGTGAGAGGCGATAGCGTGGTACAACCTACAGGCTCAGACAATGTGATACGCGTTTAAGTACGTGCGCGGCCGCATATACGATGAGATACAACACGAATCGATCGGAAAGAATTTCTTAAATTGCCTGCTTTTGCCTTTCGACACGGATTTTAATTGGAGCACGGCTCGTCTCCCTCGTACACTTCCCGCGTCGTCAATCGTCGGATCTTCCATTCATACGGAAGCAATTGCGATTTCACGAAGTAATTATACCCTTAGAGAAATTTCTACATATTTCGCAATACCGCGTAATAAAATAAAATATTGAAAATATAAAATAAGCACAGTGCTAAAATAAATCGAAATTAATGAACTTCGACGGCAGGAATTATAACATCAGAACGATTAGAAAATAATGATGACATTTAAATGTGCCAGGTACAAATGCATTGACTGTTGGACACCGAGACTACAATCTAAAACAGTGAAAAACATTTATTCCGGTTGATTAAACGTATCCGTTTTTTATATCTAACTGACACGTAATTAAAGCTGTTCTACGTTTCGTTATTTATTTTCGCCTTTGGGAGGAAAATCTATGTTCCAATCGCGATACTTTGACGTCAAACGCAGAGTTTTATTAACTGTAAAAAATTCAATGCACTCGGTTGGGATGCGATATCGAATGAGAATTTTTATCAATGGAAAATCGTGATTTTCACTCGTAATAAAACTCCATAAAATTTCTAGATAATGAAAGTATAGAAGTGTATCTCGTTTCACGATTTCACAGACAGATTTACATTGAAATCGAGCAATAGTCGGTTAACCTTGAGCAGATATAAGGGTATCGCGTTATTCAATTGAAACTGAGTTTCATCGATTCCCAGTTGCACCATTAACATTATTAATATTAATTTCAACTCTCAGAACGAATCCACGGATGCGGGGCACCGTTTTATCGGGTCGCGTTTCAAGTGTCCCAAGCAGCGGTCTCGAATATCATTAAATGTCCCGCTCCGAATAATACCTAGGCCAATCCGAGAAATTTTCCTTCCCGACGATTCACTTTCATCGCGACTGATAATCCAATCTACTGACCGTGATTTCCTACTGACTACGAAATTTCGTTTCTCTCTTACCTTGATGAAAAATTGAGGGTGGGAAGTCTCGCGAGTTCTTGTGTTTCTCGTTACTTAACGTCTTTGATCAATCCCCGAAAGAGAAGTAATTGGATAGGGTACATTCACGAGTAATTATATTATCTTAAAAACGAGTGGGCTCATACTTATTAGCCGAGAGGTTCTAAATTAAAAACTGAAGAGATGCGTATTGCCAGTGTAATTAATACGAGTGCAAACAAGATCATTGCTGGAAGTAATCAATTTTATATGAAAATATTTGCATCATCGAAATCTTCAATAAAACAACCATTATATATCTTGATATTTAATTATCATTGAAGCCACGTGCCATTATCATGTCATTTTTTACAAATCGTTCATTTTTTCAAACTACAAAGATATGATAATGCGGTTATTATAGATGTTCATGTGCATAATTGACATAAGTGCGATACGATGTCTCTACGTCGATGACCAGAGTCGTGTCGCGAAGAAAGAATGGCACTTTTGAATAACCGAGAAGAGGATTCTTGTTATTTGTTAACCGAATTGAATTACGCTCGACGGTAATAAGTGTCCGAAAGAGTGAAAACGGTGAGTGGATACCGGAGAGAGAGAAAAAAAAAGAAAAACACAGCGAACGGGCGAGGGGGGCCTAATAAGGTAGTCCGCTAAGCAGGCGTTCATTTTTAATTGGCGCGCTGACATTGGAACCAACACACATTCTGCGCATTCAGGTGCCATCAGCACGTATCCGTGTCGCGTACAGGTCGTTTCATCGCAGTTTCGGTTGCAGATGACGAAGACCACAAAGTCATTGTCTTCTTTCATTTCTAATGATTTTATACATCGAATATAAAAAAAGAAACAAATTTGAATTTTAAAATGGATTATATGTATCAGTACGTCTTCGAATTATTTGATGACATCTTAATAATACAAATTATTTTTATATTACTGATTTGAATAATTAAAATGAATAAATACATCGAGATATTACGTGCTTACGTTTAAATTGTTGCGGTGAGATCGCTCAATACCTACGAGGTAAAATACGTAAGAATTAAAGTAAATTGGATTCTGCTGCGAAAATTCCATAAGTTATTTCTTCAAATTTTTGAATGAATTTTATAGTAAGAATCTGGAAGTTGATGAAGCAGCCTGTAGACGGCAGTAAGTTGCAGTCGAGGTCAAGGATATCGGTGAAAAGCAACATGAACGGGGAATCCGGGCGAGGGTCACATAATTTTGAATACTTTCTTAGATAAAATTCCATCGCCAGCTATAAAGATTCAAAAGAGGGTTTAACGGCACCGAACAAACAGTCGAAATCGATAAAATAACCCGTCCGCCGAAGAGTTATTCGATGAATAGGATCCGTATTCATAAACTTAATATCTCTCTGCAATAAATTGAGCCTATTACTCTCTACAAACTTTTTAAGAAACCGTTAAATACGAGGAGGCTGCGAATTCAAAGAATCCAGTGTACTTAATCACTTTTATCCATTTGCTTCCACGTTTCTTGTTTGTAAAACAAAAATCGAGTCCATCTCGAAGTACGAAAGTCACATGTAAATAGTTACACTGTACTCTACATATATTTTACGCATACCTTTTATCTGCTCTTAACAATTTGACTCGACATTTTACAACGTAAAAAAGCGTTGAATATTTACAAGAGCTGAAAGTATCGAAAGATTCGGTCTATGAGAAACGCAAATATTTAATTGTTGTCGTTCGTAATTTTCTCCCTGGCGGAAACTGAAAATAGCCACACTGGAATTTCGAAAACACTTGCCACCTTCTTAGCGGCTCTTTTCATTCCTCCCACGCAGGCGTCGCTCAAGAAGATGCATACCCCAGTTTCGATATCCCCGACGGAGTTCGTGCCTCCACGTTCACGTATCCTACTACCCGGTGCAACCTGTTATTCCGAATCGCACGGCCCGTCATTACCGACACGATTCGTTCTGATTCCGTAGCTTTCACGCCTACCTACCAGTCCCGACGACCTGTTAACTCGTACCGCAACATTACACGGCGCGATAATTTCAGCCGGCCGCACGTCCCGCTAAGCGGAATGTCCGCCGCCCACGCGAACCTGCGCCTAAATAGAAAAGAGTGCGCCATCAAAAATTGAATGGCCGCCTACTCGATTATTCAATTTCGTACGGGGCGTTATTCAACCCCTTGGGGACGCGAATCTCGCTTTCGTACAACGACCTCAATGCATTTCCGTCTCTGATAAGAATTTGATAAGACCAGTAATAGAGGCTATTCTTAATCTTCACCCATTTCATTGTATCACAGAGTGGTCAAGTTTTCTCGATTGTAGATATACTTGTTAAACATGATCAAAAATCCATTAGGGTCAATGTTACTTATACTTTCGATGCTGCAAGAATTGAAGTATGTATTATAGGAATACAAACAATTGCTTGCCAAGTATATTTTTATTCGAGTTGTTGTGAAATCTTCAGTTGATTATATATTTATCAGCAGCCGTTCTTTAAAGACTGATACAGTGTTACGTAATATTATAATATTTGTCGTTATCGTATCGTGTTGAATATGATATTCTGTTCAAATTATATACGATATTAATAAAATTCGATAAAATCGCATAAGGGACTGGTACAGCGTTACGCCGTTTCCGAATTCTATAGTCTAATTAATTCAGCGGGTAATTACTTTATCTCTCGGTGGAGTACAATGAGAACACGGTTTGCTGATTAACTTCGCGTTCCACCGTTCAATTGGATAATTCGCCGTCACGAATTCACACGTTCGAGCCGATTCGGCTCGGGCTGTTCTCTTTCGCTCGGAATACCGAAGGAAAGTAGAAAGGGCGGAAGAAATTTTAATCCGCCGGTTATCGAAGCATCGAACAATCGTTTAAAAAGCTCGGAAGTCAGGTTTAATCCGAAAAAAAAAAAAAAAAAACGAGAATCAGAGACGCCCGTCGACATTTCGAGCCGATCGATCGGAATTAATTAAATCCGATTTTCTTTACGCGCATACGGCCGAGTTTTATGTTTCTCTCATTTTTTGCCATTATCCTCCCTGGTGACGGACTACAGCGCGGGATGATTGCGCGTGCAAGCTACGATTTTACGAGCTCCTCCTCAACGCCCTTTCATCGACGTGGGTGTTCCGTCGCGTCGGTTGTGTGGGAGAGCTCACGCGAATATTTTGAGGTTGTTTTTTGATATTCAAGCTCGAAACACAAACTGTGGGTGGATCGCTTAACCTGATTTGCTAATGCTATGAATTTGAAGTTTGTAAATTTACATGGCAATTGTCCGTTTCCGTAATTTTGCATATTTTTTATACACGTACGACGATTTACGTGCAGGATGAATCAACAGAGAATTTCAAATGAATTATTAGCATATCGAGTTAAGACTGGTTACATGTCATTAGAATGAGTCAATGAGAATAGATGATTTGAAGTGACTCATTACTTGTTTATTTTGCTATAAATTTATAATTAGTTCGAGTCGTTTCGCTCTCGTGCGATTAGCGCAGGCTCATAAAAACGTACTAAGCTGCTGTAGCATGTGTCCCAAGACTGCTCCCCAACCACCATTCACGTCGTCCAGAATCTTCCAAAACTACACGTTTCCTCGCATTTCCAAGCATCATCTTGAAACTTTACGAGGCCATCTTCGTCACGGCTATACTGAAAATTACTATTAACCAGTGCTTACCAACGTTGTTTCTTAACTTCCTTCCTCCTAAATTATTTTACGTTCGACATTACATGCTTCAAAATGTATACTGTAACTGAATAATTTTTCATTTGTTTCTCTCGCGTTCGTATGAGTCTCTGCCAACAGTTTAAGAAATGCGGTAAGAAGCTGCGTCCAATATTTGATCAGAAAAGATATTTACAATTTATATACTATAGTTCTTTATTAATGTAATACCTAATAACTGTTGAAATTTCAATGGTTCGTCATTGTTTTTAATCAAGGGCTCATGCAACCTTAATTCGAATGTTCGTCGAGGAGATCGGCAGTTGTCCCGAAAGGAGCTCATGAAATCTCGAGCTCCGCCGAGCAATTGGTCATTGACACATTTCCTCGTGGCGCTTGATGATTTCTAAAAGCGGCCGGCCACGAGCTCGATTGACCTCGCGAGCACTCATCCTCCGGCCATGTTCCGAGTGTTTTTCTATCGAATTTTTACGTAATGCGTATCAGAGTGTGTCGATCCTTTTTCACGGTTCGATACGATCGTTGCGCAATGCCCGGTGCTCGCGTGAATTTCGTCGTATAATTGCGGAAAACGAATTTATCCGGTTGCTGTTTGCCCCGCGCCACTCGATATCTCGATTATCAATCGAATCACGTACGAGATCGATAATTTCTGGGAAATAGCTTGCCGAAGGCTGCGTCACTCGATTTCAGCATATCCGACGTCGAACGATCCAATTTCCAAGCAATTTTCTTTCTTGCCATTGCAATTAAAAAGATACCTTTACCTAACGCCGATGTGAACGCACAAGCTTTCGCGTATGCTAATGACTTTTTCTTACCTCTGAAATCAGCATCACGTTGAATCACGAGGAATTCTGTTGGACGTCAATCATTTTCTCGCGACGTCGAATAAAAAAAACGCGCTCACGTGCTCGCAGGAACTGGTATCCAGTTTTTTGTTCCCCTTCTGTTCGTCTGCTATGACGCGAACATGCCGGCCGGCATTTTATTGCGTTATTGCATCGAAGCAAATACAGGTATATGGAACGTCGCGGTGCTTTCGCCGGTTTCCAAGAACGTCGAACCTTGGACATCCTTATGCATATTTACGTATTCTCGCGGTCGCATGCAAATCTCATCGTACCTGGAAAGAAAACGAGAGACACGCGCGAAGGAAAGAAAAATTGGTCGTTACTCGTACTTCTCTCCGCTTTCTGCACTTACTCGTCTAATTGCATTTGCATTATTTCTTATTATTCCGCGCCATGGAAAAAATGTTCTGGCTACAGATGCCAGGATGCTGGGATCGTATATTTTACGGGAGAGTGGTCTCAGAATGTAAGACAAACGGTTCTACTGTACTCAGCGGGTATTCTTAGTAAAAGGTGCAACGGTAAGACTGATACATAAATCATTTACTATTATATCGTTGTTAATAGTGGGATTTAAACACGGATTAGAATGAAACAACAGGTGAACTGAAATTAGGAAATACTTATGTACAACATTAATTCATCTCGTTTTGTTTTGGGTTCAGACCCTTCTGCATAATCGCAGGAAATTGCTTGAGACAAATGAAATAATAAGTAAAACAGTTCAGTTATTTAGAAGTAGATTTATTTAACAATAAAAGCTCGTGATTTCTATACAGTACAATCTGGTTTGAACTTGCGCGCGTGTAATGGCATTCGTGTACTATGAATACGTGGTACCTTCCTTCAAATGTTAAAATCACAAACGTTGAAATTCAACGAGGAACTAATTACTTCGTTAATGAGACGCTCGTTGTCAAAGGTGGAAAAAGAGATCGATGCTTGTACGTAGACACAGCGAACCGGAAGCGTGGAAAAACATCTGCGAGGCACTCGTAGTTGGATTTAACTCGAACGAATCGTTTGCCGGATTGAAACCAGTCGCAAACAACCGGCTTTTTCTAATGGTTGGAAGATTCCTAAAGGCAAAGCGGTAACTAATTGAGGATCGCGTTATATATGAAATGTGTAGGAAGCACGATTCCTATAGATCATATAATTAATTCCTTAATTAATGATTTCATTTTATATGGAACAAGCAAAACGAATATTTCTACGTATTGCCAATTTGAACTCGGAGCAGTAAATATCTAAGAAATATAGGACGTCACCGTGACGTCAAGCAAATAAATTGTTCTTGTCAAAATGTCCTTCGCAAGCATAAATTTAAACGAACATTTTACTTAGACATTTCATGTTTATTTCATACAGTATATTAAATCTGTATCTTCAATTCACTTGTTAGTTCCTTATTTCTTAACCGTTTGAGTCCCAAGCAGCGCGATACCGCTGTTTATGTTTCATTAAAATCATCCCTTAGCATTTGAGAATAAACTTTAAATTTTGATGAATTACGTATCATATTATAAGTCGTCTCGCATAGATTAACTGTGCATGCGTTTATAATTTCATTTTTTATATATAGAATACGTCTTGCAATTAACTGAAATAAAATAAATAATAGGCTATGCAAAGAAAACGGAGAATCTTTGAAGCGCTATAGCGCTTTTTGGATTTTTTCAACAGTGTTTTAAAAAAACCTCCGAGACTCAAACAGTTAAATACATGTCACATCCAGTGTGACAGACTCGTGAGAGAAATTTGCTAAGGCACGCGTTACGTGTAAAGATCACTGGAAGAAACCGTGGAACGTGTGAATCGGTGAACCGCATAATCGCGTACGTGTAACTATGTATTGTTTGGCGTTAATTGACTCGCAGCGAAATCGAGATTCGTTGTACGATGACAAGAGGAGCCAGTTAGTCCGATAATTGATTCGGCGACCGCGTAAAACCTGAGTCAACTCGACCTGCCGCGAGTCAAAGCACGAATCACCGCCGCTGCCTCGTCATGCCCTGGGAAACTTTTCCGTCCCGCTCAATTGTTTGCTACCATTATAACGATGCGACCGAACGATAAGCGATAATGAGTGACGTCGTTCCCTTTGAAATTCTCGGGTTCCCGCGCGAGGATACATAATCGTGAATTAAAACTACAAAACGGCCTGGTAAAAATTCCAGTGTTTCGCATCAATTACCGATAAATTCGTTCAAGGATCCGACACGCCACCCCCGTGGCCCCCGAAACGGAAAATAGAACTCAAAGAAGGGCAGAGACAAATGCGCGGGTGCACAAAGGCAACCGTGCGAAAGCAGCGACACGGAAGCGAGGCGGAACAAAAAAAAAAGAAAAAAAGAAAAAACGTACACACGGCCTCAACCAGCCTTTTTCTCGCTTTCCGTCTCTTTAGAGCTTTTGATCTCGAGCGCGTGCCGTGGTACACATCGCATCACCTGGGACATTCGCGCGCCTCTCTCTCTCCTCTTCGGGCAAATTGAAAACGTAGCAATCGAAAGCGAACCTTGACACCTTTTACGACCCTTTACCCTCCCCCCGCGGTTCTGTCTCCCATCCCTCGGTAACGTCCATCCCCCTCTGGAGGCAGACTACGCGGCTGACTGCGATGGTAGCTAGTAGCTACCTCGGCTCACAAGCTTGCGTTGGTCGTTTCTCGAGAGGCGACACACTCGACAAGCCGCGCGCTCGGTTATATGCGGTGTTCTCCTCGGTCGACCGCATCAGCCAGCGGGGAAGTTTCTTAAAATAGAGTCTAGTGCCGGGCCGGCGGAGGTTGCCGTGTGCCGCGTGCACGTGCATCATCCAGGCCTGGACCACGGACGATGCGCGATGGTGCAAACACACAGGCTCGTGGTGTCACGCGAGGAGGGCGGATTTCGAAGAGCACGGGGTGAGACAGAGGGGTGGCGAGCGCGCGCGAGACCGAATGCGTACCGTCAGCCACGCGTTTCAAGTGCGACAATCGTTTCGCTTCGCCCTTTTTTCTCGTTCAAGGTCAACCATGTCCCCTTCGCCTCGCTTCTCTCGTTACTTTCTCAAAAATTTGAACGATGTTTTTTATTAACGTTTTTTATATTCTATGTTTCGCGAGTACTCGTTCAATTTCTTTTCCATAGACGTGAACCTTCTGACGGGCAGATTAAAATCGCGATTCATTATGCAGGAATGTTTTCTATTCGATAACGAGTCACATTCACGAACGTGCAAATTTCTACGGGTAGAAAATGCAAGTCGCTGTTTTAACCGGACGTCATGCAGGTGTCAAGTATTATTATCTCTTGTCTAGGAACAACAGAAGAAAATTGAGTACTCTATTTCTGGAAACGGGACTGTAAAAATAGATACAATTAAAACTTCAAGCTTCTTCTAACGTGTCAATGATCTTTGTTCTACGAGGAGAATAACACCTTCTATTTAGTGAAGAAATATATGATAAATATAAGTAGTCGTTATTTCAATAAATTGTAGCATCAGAAAATTCAGATGCTTACTCCATTCATCGGGATGGAGCCTCGAAAAGATTATTTTTAAATTCTGATTTCTTAGGTTTACCCCGGTGGTACCTTCGATCTCCTAACCCACCCTTGATCGTCCACTCCTCGTATACGTATCACTTTTCCTCTTCGCCGTGAACAGCATAAAGGTGAGATGGTTCCACCCGCGACCCATCGCTCATTGTTTCGCTGCCCCGATGCCTGTTAATTGGGGGGAAGGATAATTAGCGTTCGATTAGACAGGGCCGTGACAAACGCGTTTCGCCTCGCTTCGGTGGGGTAAGAATGATCATAATGACTGCGCGAGGCTTGTTCGGTGATCGTTACACACGGCCGTTCGGATCTGGTCACGGAAACTGGGTCGTCGGGTTTACCTCCCGGATGGATCCCGTATTTCCTCAGGGACCACAACATTTCGTTTGTTTTCCACTGCGACCGTTCCCATCGACTGCCAGCCTGACTACCAACCCTGACACGCGTCGATGGGGGTTGACGCGGACGAAACATCTGTGACGAGGCATTGTTCGTTCGGCTGGTACGCATACGACATGTGTTGCATATCCGAAACAATATTTTCCGGATGGAATATGAATTTAGATCGTGTTCCACAGCGGCTCCCAATCCGGCTGTCGAGCGAGCCAATAATATTGATAAACAAGGTTTTATCGCAGAAAGCAGAAAATATTTGTCGACGTATCGGAAGCTGTTTTCCTGTAAATGCTAACATGTTACAGTGAAGATAGGAAGCATAGGAAACGTATCAATAACATTCATTCGGAATTTACTTTATAGATTAATCTGAGGAAAATGATGTATAATCAAATCAAGCCAGTCAGATTTTCCCTTACGCACAGTTTTTATATCGTAATGCTTTTTAGTGATAAATGATTTTTTTATTAGTACTAAAAAATTTAAGTCTTGAGTTTATATCGTAATGCATTCTATGAAAGGGTTTAAAACCTTAAAGAACTTTTTATGAGAATCTTGAGAAGAAGGGATAATAATTTCCGTGATATCAAAAGGTGGAAAATGTTTCAGAAAAAATTCATAAATTCTTGAAGTATATGCATATAATAATTGTGTTCCCAGATCCTTATGAACTTTAGGTAGAAATTCAAATTTGAGAGACATCAGGATATAGAAATGGAAAATAGTTCGTCAGACTTTAATGTAATCCTTAATTTATTCATGCATTCGACGGTTAAAACTGACAGAAGTTTCATTTGAAATTAATAGAAAGGTATGCCAAATATTCGACTACATATTTGAGCAGAAAACTGCATTCATATAAACTGTGCAACCGTTTGATTGTGACGCGAAGCAACAGGATATCTTGTTACGAAATAACTTAGACGTCTACGGTACATCGGCTCGTAGATAGCGTAGAAATTGCGGGTTTTCGGCGTGACACTCGCGGCGGAATGGATCGTACGCGGCACGGCGCGCGGCGCGCGGTTCAATAAATGCGCGAGGCCATATTCATCTCGCGACGCGCGTAGCCAATAGAATTAATTTGCGAATTTATCCGCAACGCGAGGTTTCCTCGCATTCAATGAAAGTGAAATTAAGTCCGGTTCATCGGGCGGTTCACGAGGTTCGTTAAACACCGCGCGCAACATTGCGCAAGGGGGTATTCCTATTTTTTTTTTGGCTCGACGATATCGTCGAAATATTTTCGTGAACGATCGCCGATGCGATCAGATGCAATCGTTACGTCCGATTTACACCTTTACAGCCATATCATTGAATTCTTTTAAATCTCCGGAATAAACCCAATCGGAATTCCCCGATATTCTTAACGTACGTAACGAGGCTCGTTCGCGTGAAGGGAAGGCCGAAATGCCCGAGTGTTTCGTAGCAGGTATAGTAATAACGCCGCTTCGTCCTTCTCGCCCCGGCCTCCTGCTACCTATAAGAAATTGATGGTCGCATTTGCAAGAGGCGAACGCGCGTGGCGATTTGTATTCCGAGAGCCCAGAGACCCAGTGTCCCTTGATTTAGTGCTAATAAATATTCATTGCCGCACTTGAAACTGACCTCAGAGAATTGAACGGCATTACCGCGTTATGTGTATGCGTGTACTCTCTTCGAAGATTATCCGCGATTATTTTCCTGCCCACCAGTCGGATTATTCAACAGTTTAAACGCTGTCGCGGTAAACAATTTCTCGGAGCAATTTCATAGAATTCAAGTTGAGTAAACGTTGAACGTTGACAGCGTACGATAGTTCATTTTTGGTTTTCTCACAATTTTTGTTTTCCATACAAATTCGCAGGCTTTTAATCATTTTTAGAGATATTTGTCTGTGATCAGGGAGCACGGTTAACCCTGGAAGAAATCGTTCCGGATGAAACGAGCTGTCGATAACAACTACCTGGGGTCATTATGCCCAATGTACCTCGTCTTCTTACCCTGATTCGCTTTCATCGATAAGATCCCTTTCTTGTCCCACGGGGATTGCTCTCGGACAACCGTGTCCGGGACGCTTCGGACCCTTTAGAAAAACCTCGTGGAAGGTAAGAATGTTCGGGGTTGTAAGAACCGTGGAAACTAATTCCATCGCTTGTACTTAAGGGCTCTCTTGAAGACGATAGCAAAGTACTGAAATCGTAAATCGTTTTGAGCATCCTCGGTTTTTAAACCTCTTCGACGTTCATTTAGCATTAACTGTACGCGTTTCCACTAACTGGAAATTCCTTAATTTTTTTCACTTTATTATTGAATTTTTTTTTTCTTCAAGTTTTATATGATTCTAATACGTACGCGAACAAATTAATAAATGAAATCTTCGATCTGAAACTAACGTTGAAGTACATGCATGATGGAATAGTAGGTGTATCACTCCATTAATCATTTCAATTACCGTGAGTAAAGCGTTCAGAAAGGATCAATCGGCTAGCAATTTGTCAGGGACGATTAAACGCCGCGATAAGCAACCGTGTCCAGAGTATCGCAAGGACGATCCTCAGAGATAGAAAGATCAAGGAATGGAACGATGGTCGAGGTCGATTTTGCAAACGAGCACTCTGACGATACAGCTACCTATCTCAAATCCAGACCGTGCCCGTGTGTACTGATCACAATTAAGATATGCGTGTTGGTGTTCCCTCCTTCGTAAACGAATTCACTAGTCGTTTGCTAAACAGATCGGTTCTCTACGGGCGTGAGACATTGTTCCTTATACGAAATTGAATTCGACGCACGCTTATCAAAATAAACGAACAGAAGCGTAACGGTAACGCTATTTCTACCGCGATTTTGCGTATACCTATTTCGACCCATATGCAAATTTTTAAATCCAGGATGAGCTGGAGGAAAATGATATCGCTGAATTAATTTAACAACTATTATAAGAAAAGTCAACAAATTAATTGTGGAGAAATGATTAAACTTAGTGAATCATGTTCAGTTAAAATTTGAAAGGTGTCTTTTGACACCTCATGGTAGATATAGTGTTCAGATTAAATTGGCATTAAGAATTCTTCCGCGTACGAAGTTATAGTACGGATTATTTAAAACAAATTTCACTTACTTTTACCGATACGAACAGAGGCTTGCAAAAGATGTTTATGAGTTCATACGATCTGAATGCGATACATAAATGAGTCGGATCGTTTTCTCGGTTACACATATTATGTTAAGTACAGCACTTCATTGATTAAACCCCGCCACAGAGACACGCGAAGCGTATTCTTGTCGGAGCACTTCCTGAATGTAAATGTGGCTTACGGTTCCAGGAAAAGTTACCTACCTTTCGCATGTCGCGCACGCGGCTGACGAAAACCAAACCCGAATTATGAAAGTTAGATCGTTATTGAAACTGAAACCACGTATACTAGAAGGTCCTTCGTCGCCTTGAACTCAAACGAGAAGTCACTCTCGGTCTCGCTTTCCTCCATGTGCTGTTGACATCGCTATTTCTATGCTATCCGTTGCTTAGGCTCCACGCAGTAACTCATTTAATATTCAACACAATTTTCAAGTATATTTTTACACATTATTTTATATAAGTTTCCATTTTATGTTATTTTAATTTCTTGGATTATTGTATCTAATACCTTGAATTCGCTGCCCTTATTCAGGAATGATATTTTTGGTACACTTCCATGCTTTAACATTTTGCAAAATGTTTTTAAAAATTGTATAATACTGGAAACCGGTACATCTAACCATGTTAAGCTTTATAGGTCTTTCCGGTCTTCTATTTTGAATGTCTACCATTCCTTATACTAGAATAACATTTCCGATGCAACGTCATGCTTTAATATTTCGTAAAATTCCAAAGAAATACTAAAACCCTGAAAACCTGTGCACCTATATAAACATCTTTAACATTCTCCGGTTCAACGACACTGTTAGTCCATTTCCGAAATCCTCGACGAAAGTCCGAATCTCCGAGCAAGGAAACTACCGACACAATACCTATCCTTTCCAATTCAAATCGCAATCCATTTCGCGTCCATCCATCGCAATATCCATCCGCGATCCACCATGAAAACCGTCGAACGTCATTCTCCGCGCGCTTAGGCCGACGGCGAGCCCAACGTTCATTCATACCTACGTATAGATACACGTATAAGGATTGTATAATACACCGGTGGTACGGAT
>SHCU01000124.1:35746-61351 GCA_004307685.1 Ceratina australensis
TTGCGCATGGAAATGATATAAAAATAATTAATAAACAGTGATACGTTACGGAAAAGTGATAAATTATTTACTCTTAGTTTCTCTTAATGAATTCAGGTAACTAAAATAATTACCGACCTTCTCGTGAAGTGAACAAAATTAATGAACCGCTGAAGATTAAATTACAAAGTATTAGATTACTATAATTTGCTAATAGCATGAAAGAGAATTAAAAGTCTCTCGAGCGAGATCAACACTTTTGTGGGAGTCTCAACGTTCGTGCAAGGAACATGAATCATTCACCTATCGCCTCGTTATCGCGCATTCGTACTCACGCCACGTAGGGGACAAACACACGCTCGTACAATTAAAGACCATTGAGGCTGGGGCTAATTAAACGTTACGCAGAAAAAAAAAGGAAAAAAACGCGTTGATTCCCAGTTAAGAAGCTCCGCGCGTATTTTCTCTGTCGATTCCCACTCGGTTGAGATAATTCGTCCGTTACTCTTCTTTTCCGGCTAGGAAATTATCTGTCACGGAGCTTCGGTCCTACAAAGCAAATCGGGAAGAGACCATTTCGCGACGGTAACGCTTGCGCTCGGTTTTCCGGTTGAAGTCGCTCCACTCACGGCTTCTGATTTCCCGGCGAACGTTCTCCCTAAAAAGCTTTTTCCGATCTACGTACGTAGCTTTCTTTGAAAATGGAAACTGCTCTACCTTTGCGATCTTATGAATATCAAGGCAATTGTTTTCTTAGGCCGAACGAATTTTAAATTCCCGCGTCTGATCTCTTTAATAAAGAATTTGTTATATTTTGTATAATGAGTACGCTAATTTTTGTACAGCTGTTTGGATTGATAAACTTCCATATCGTGAAAGAAAAGTAGACTTAAGTACCATAAATTGACAGAGGCATGCAAATAATGGCACACCGGCATGGATAAGAGCTCGTAGTTGCGCAAACAATGGCACGTACATTCTTTTCTACTTGAAACTGTAACTAGAATAATCAACTAAAAAATCAGTCGTTCGTTCGTTTAATCGAAAAAGTATCAAATTATAATTACTGATAAATTGTAATGACAATTAATTTCAGAGTAGATAAAATGTTATAAAATAATATTTATTTAATATGTAATTACTGATTTCATCTTTCAAGATATAATTGTCGATATCATAAGTAATATCTAAGGAATATAGATAGACGCAGGTTGTCAAATTTCCCACTTCGCTGGTAGCGCTCGTAGAACACTCAATTAAAAACAGCCTCGCGCTCAGCCGAGAGCCGCCCCGTAGAGTTCCCGTCTAATTTCGTGAAGCGTGGCCGCATCCAGCCGTCTCTGAAGAATCGCACGCTCGGCTTCATCGAGCGCACTCCACGCGACTACCTACTCCTTCTCCTCGAATTTACGCCACGATTCTCGAAGCGGATTATTCAGCCTCCGCATACGAGAACGCGGTTCTCTGTCCCCCAAAAATTGGACGAGTTCTTCGGAATTTTAAACGACTTGCTTATAATTATCCATTGCAGTATTATGCTCTTCTTAATTAATTCGAAATATTTTCATTTGCTACGTAAATGAATAAAATTCCGTGAGAACAATGTAACGGGTTCTGGTATTCCAATCGATCGTTACGTTAAAATTTAATTCATAGTTCGTAGAAATGATTATATGCATTTTTCTTATAAAAGATTAACGATAGCCTCATTTTTAAATCTTTATATTTGTGACCAATTATTTTCTAAATGTATACCATAATTTATATGCATAAATTTCATATGCATAAATATTATATCAATCATAAATATATTCATACGCATAAATTTATATACCTCATTTTTAAATCTTTATATTTGTGACCAATTATTTTCTAAATGTATACCATAATTTATCTACTCGCACACAAGTCGATTGATCTGCAAATGTCTGCATGAGCGCGAGTGACGTTCCGAACCCAAGGGGTTACGTTTGTCTCCCGGGATATCCCTCGCAAAAACGATCGGACCAGAACTGTCTCGATGTCTGCCAAGGTTGACAAGCGACCGACGAATTCGCAGTTACCCGCGTTCGCGTCGACGAAAGAATTGAACGCGTGGTCGTTCGGTTCCACAATAAAACCGGTCAGCCCGTGGCTCTCTCGTCTTCGGTTCTCTTTCCACATTCGTCCCGGCGTGCCGTGGTGTTACCGGCTCTCTTTGGTTCTCGTGCGCTCGCCGGCATCGCATCGGCCGCGTGGCTTCCTTCTCCTCGTGCTCCACCCGTCGTCGGTCAACCTCCGCCCCAGGGGGCCAGTTAACACGGTAAAACGGGACGAACCGTTGCACGCCGGTTTAAAGCTTTTCCGGCGATGACCGAGGACCATCCGGCGCGCGGGCAGACCGCGCCATTGCTCGGGAAACAAAGGCCGCGTGCGGGCAACAACGGGCCTTATCCTAGCCTCGTTCCAAACAGGCCCCGATCGAACCACTCGAAAAGCCGCTTGGAATTCGGTGAGTGTTCTCTTCCGGGAATTCCGTCCAGCATCCTTGTAGAATCACAATTGCCTTTCAGTCACTGCCAGTGCCTGCATGATACGGTTACACCGTTGGACTTGTGCGCGCGACACGTTCTAAGCTAGTAATAAATTATTGATCAAATCTACTTAACGCATTGTTGTCTTACAATTAAATGCGACGATGCATATTTCTAATTACATATTTCTCGCGACATCCGCGTACAATATGGTTTATTAATGATTTTCATTACGCCATTGCCAACTTGTTTCTTACCTGAAGATCATTGTAAACAATTATAATCATCCGTCATGCTTCAATAATCCTCTGATTTCTGAACACGGGTATGCGCTATTATGAAACCAGCTATTATTAGAGGCTCTGGCTATTTTACTATCTATTGTTCGGTGAGTTACGCATCGAATCTCAGGCAACGAATATCGAAGCAGATTAGAAGGATTACCTTTGTACGGGATTTCGATTCGCGTTAAACGAATGCAAACACTCGTTGGATTTCATTTAGGATTTTATGTTGATAACGTTTTAATCACAGAGAATATGAAAGTTATCAATGACTTTGTCTACGAAATTTCACGTGAAGATCATAAGAAATTCATCAAATGGAATTCTAATAATAGCTTTCCACGATCTGCTTGACTCGCTTTTACCAGGACTGCGTACATATCATCGGTCGCATATACAGAAAAGAATCAGAATTCCCTCCCGGTTAACTGTATTTAATCGCCTCGTCGAGGGAACGGTGCTTACCGCTTTTTGCTTTAGAGGTTTGCGTTCGCGTGTGTTCCCATCGAGGACGATGGTGTGCGCGTTTGGGAACAGGGAAAGAAAGTCACGGGAGATCGGAATGAGCTCGCGTGCGTTTTGAGTATTCGTAATTTTTCCCACCGTAACTAAAGTCGAACGTAATTTATCTTGAAACACTAGCTGCTACTCGATGATTACAGTTCAATGGAACCGTTGCGTATGTAATCAAAGTCAGCCCACTGAGTGATACGTTGGCATACACCGCGATTAATTATAGGGAATTAATTTAATTGTGTATACTTAAGCTATCCACAGGACTAATAATTACTTAATGCACTAAATACCATTTAATCCGTTAGCGATACATACTACATCTGTTTTCCATCTCATTTTGCCATGTACTAACATTTTATACTATTATATAAATAATTGTGTGAAGTGTTTTTACTGTTAGACCGAATCGACGCCAATATATCTCGCTTGATGAATTGAGCTATTAACACTGCATAACAGGTGACATAGTAAGTGATTACGCTTGACGCTTGATATCGCGATAACGTTTGACAGATCAAATTAACTGGATGATCTGTAATTTGCGGTCAGGTATTTACAGATTGCTAAATGATCCATTGAAGCGATGACATTATGCACTTCGATTGCGTCCCATTCAGGATTAGCATTGATCGTTTCGTAAAACCTGTCATACTCAGTAAATTTTTTAGAATTATACTGTAGATTAAAAAAGACGTAATCGTTCCAACTGATAATTGCAAATAAACTATAAATATGACGTTTTAAAAAACGGTGAAGCTTCAGGTATGAGATGACACATAGGCCAAGAATTTCTATATCCCGGAAATTCTTCGTTGCACCGCATTTTTCCATGTTCCATACAAGGACTGTTGCGAGAATTAATACTTGTAAAACAAATTGAAGCCAGATCGTCATATTTGATCGTGTCGTGGCCGAAGATCCTTAAAAGCGACCGATTTCTCTTGTCGATTTGGTTAAGTGGGACTTGGTCTAAGTAGTTTCCTCGATCGTGCGATATCGGTGACGAAGGTCTGCGTCTTTTTTCCAGGCAACGAGATGTACAAGGGCAGCGGGAAGGTCCACTTCGGAGTGGACGATGTGTCCCTTTACGGGACGCCGAAGGAGGAGCTGGGCCCGGCGCTGCCGGGCCAGGAAGTCAAGCAGAGCTTCTTGAAGAATCAGCTTCAGGCCCTGTTCCAGCCTACGGACAACAAGCTGGCCATGAAGCTGTTCGGCAGCAAGAAGGCTCTGATGAAGGAACGGATCAGGCAAAAGGCTGCAGGTCACTGGGTCATCCATCCTTGCTCCAGTTTTCGGTGAGTCCTTTCCGCCTAGATATCAAACGCCCGGCGTCGTCGTCGCCTTGACAGGCAACGAAGGTATCGACCGTGTCTCGATATCCGCTGACTCGACGGTTTTTACGAGTTTCTGCGTGTTTCTAACCGAGCCGACTTTGTGACGACCCGAAGGGCCTCTGTTTTGCCGCGAGAAACACGATTTCTGACGTTCGACAAACATGATATAACAAAGAGTGCCGCGCGCTTTCGACTACGTCTCTTACCGAGTGAATGCTCAAAGGATTTTCGTCGACGGCTTCGCCGTGTTTTATATTTTTCGTCGCTAATAACGGAATATACGGTAAATTTTATTTAAGATGTTTTTCAAAATTTTCATCGACTCGAGTTATCGATTCTAGTATATAGGTGACAGGATGAGCTGCGTACGCCAGCGCTACGGTTAGTTAATTCTGGTGAAAAATAGAGCGTGGAGAGATTTGAATCGAGTGTGTTGTTGATTTCCTTGGTGTTCTCCTCCTCGACCCTTTTCATCCCGGATTATCCCGAGAGCAACGATTCCACGACGATATCGCTAACGACGAGTGAATTTTGGAGAATCCATCCATCGGTTTCCTTTCCCCCTGTGTCCCTCGCGCTGTCCTAATTACCAATTAAAACGTCTAATTAGAGTGGTCCGTCACGCCGCGGGAGAGCGGAGCCGAATCGAACGGAACAGTTGCGTCGAAGGTTTTCTTCATCGCGATTGCGCGCTGATCGGCTTTGACCTAGTTCGGCAATCTTTGCCGGAGAAAACAATCGATGATAAATCTGGATACATTGAATAATTTACGTCTTCATAAACAGCCTTCGTACCAAGTCTTCACTTTCCAAATGTTTCTCAAATTTTCAAATAAGAACCGAATCGTTGCTAGGATCCGTCAATATTTGAAAAAATCGTTTAACATTTTAAACGTTTCACTTCAATTGTACCTGCAAAAATTAATTATATTTGGTTTATCGAAACGCGAAGACTTTTCGTATATCTGAATGTCAGTATTCGTGCTGAGAGTTGAATATCCTGAAACTATAAAATCGTCCGTTGAAATATCACCGCGTCGGCCGCGTATCCATGCATGTCGGCCGCATTCGAAGAATTATAGACACTTCGGGGATCGGTGGCCCGCCCGTCTTCCGGAACAGGATAAAGCACTTTTCCCGTATTGGGGTCGAATTCTTCGTCGCAGCCAGCTTTGTCTACCGCGAGCGGAATAATGCGTCTAGCTTCTTTCCGCGACGTATCTCGAGGAAACACCGAACAAAGGAGATATTCTTCCTGTGGGAACGGGTTAACGCGTTCCTCTGGGCTTCACCCTCTTTGATCCGGGTCAGTGGAATGCTCATGGTGGTTTAGCGTTTTGTCCCCTATGGAAGACGTCAAAATTAACGTTGATTGAGCTTCATCTATTTCTGTCAGATCTTTCTCAGCCAGTCATACAAGTTAGATGGAATGATTTTTATATTATCCTCTGAAATATCTCTTAAATCATTCGTTTAATAAATCTTATTGGATTATTTCGTTTCCAATTATAAACTAGGTCGTTTCCTCTTTGATTCACTGTACCAAACATTAATTTTCACTGGGAAAGAACGAATTGAATCCCACTTCCCGGACAGTAAAACTTCCTTCAAATAATTATCATATATTTTTGTAAATGTCAACGGCTTTTAACACATTCGCGACCGCTGACGTGAATTCACGTCATTTTAAATTTTATTTCTAAAGCAAGTATACAAATTATAAAAATCTTTTGATCTTAAACAACACATAATTGCAACATTCATATTTCAAAACAAATTTTCTCATTTTTATCCTTGTTTTAACGATACAAGTTTACGGCAACCAGTTTCAGAATTTCATCATTTTTGCCGGTACTCAGTATTAGAAACGAACAAAATTTGCCGGTCGCGAATGTGTTAATATTGTAGCGCGAATCGATCGATGGGAAATCCGTTTCTAAAGAATACATAGGGCAAATCACAAGGTCTGAGGAATTGGTAAAATTGCCTAGGCACCGTTCCGTAACATATGTTTCCCGTATCACGGTAATTGCCCGAAATCGTTCCGTTCAGATTCTCGTTTAATTACTGATAATACCCGCTGGTGCGGTTCCCGTCGACGTTGAAATTTTCATTCGAATCACTGCTAACGATCCATGTACATTATCTTTTGGCGACGGCCGATCGCCGCGGCACGCCAAGAATCTTTCAATTATGCAGTCGCCGAGAGGGTAACGCTGTTACTACGTACAAATGTACGCGAGACCGTAATCTCAGATCTGGATGTGCGCCGGGATAATGGAAGTATTAATGGCGCAGTTTAATGTATTCATTTGCATTCGACACGTGGCCGTGTTTCAGCGTGAAACTTGGAGATCTCTCTTCGCGGAATTGTTAACGGTTAACGCGAGGAATATCAAATGGGATTCGTCGAGGTTCGGGAGTATCTGCTAAATTCACGGAGACTGCAATATTAAACGTAAAGAAAGTTTCACTGTTAAGAAGTTCGAAAGAGCAATTCAGATCTTTCGCAGGATTCCCAAAGTCCTTGAGATTGTCTCGAGAAATGTCATCGGCTGCTGAACCTTGCCAAAAATTAATGTCAAAGTTGGCCATTGACATGAATAATAATTCCGTTCGACGTATCGCGTGAATTCTTGGGTAAAAAAAAAGAAATCATTGAACTTTGCACTTCGCGAGTACGTTGCACTCTGCTGATGATAATTATTATTCGTCTGAACGAGTACCTATGGTTAATGAGGCGCGATGATCGGTAGAGAAGTTCTTTTTCAAAGAACGTTATAAATATCGTTGGAGGATGCGATACTCCGTTTCCGCGTGCGGAACTCGCTATTTTTAGTCGAACTTTTAAACGAGCACGTGGATCGCCACTCAAGGAATCAGGGAGGTCGTTTTTATATAGTCAGAGAATAATCCGTGAACCGAGCAAAGCGTCCCGCTTCTTCTTCTTCCTGAAATCAAAATAGATCGGCCTTGTTGATCGCTGCCGGGAGAATTCGCGAGCAAAGATCGCGGTAAATAGGAAAGGCGGATGCAGATATTGTTCGGGCGTGAACTCTTTTTAATAGTTGATCTATTTATAGATTCGTTCCTTAGATCTCGTTCAAGGAACCGTGACGATGTTTTCTTACTCGCGGTTTATATTTTCATCGATTATATACACCGACGGATTCGTACGAAATCTTCTAGTAGCTAATTCATTTTTTATCGCAATAAGTAAGAAAATTGATTGATAATGTAAAATCGTTCTCGCAAATAACCAAATCTACAATAACATCAATTTGCAATCACTGCAATCGACCGTGAACTCTCATTAAAATACGTAAACGAGACTACGATAGAATCAGGAATAGGTTTCCCTTATTCGATAATTATTCAACAAATATTATTATTAGTTATCTGACACGCAGGTATATTATTTTACCTCGTAAATAATTTCGTTAGCTTAATTCCGACTGCACTTTGGGAAGCCATATTTTTATAATTTCAAGTATGTGTCAGACACGTTATAAGAAATGAGAGGAGGGAAGATGGTCGATGGCATTTTGGACATTGGCCAATCGGTCGGGTCAACGGAATCGTAGCTCGGAAATGTTTAATTAATGAGCCATTGATCGTCTCGTTTGATTTCTCCTATGAATTAACGCTTTTGCCTGGTCGCGTCACGTCGGCCCTGTTATGTCTGTGATTCATAGCGAAAGCAAAACCCGGGGGAAACGCGACCCTTTTTTCTAACGAGCACCGGAAACCCGGCTTTTTTAATGAATGAGCCGCGGACAAATTGTGCGCCGGTTGTTTGCCAAATGTTTGTCGTAGTACGAGGTTTGAAAAAAAAGCCTCGTTGCTGATTCAAATCTACCAAGTGTTCGAAGCGGGAGACGAAGGTGTGTACTGTGCAGTAATTTGTCGTAACAGGTCCGTCTGGTAGAAATCATTGTAAATCAGTTCTCTGCTGTAGAATTAATTAAAGTTGAAACGAATCACGGGTATTTAAATGAAGGAAAAGATTTTCTTGGTTAGAATTATAAAGTAGCTTTTAATGAGAAGAATAAAGAAGCTTTTAATTATAAGAGATAAATCTGAGGTTATTCGACGTTCGCTAATTTTATCATGCAACATGGCAAACGTGAATTTTTATGTTGACTGAATTCACGTATAACTTTTATGGATTGCCTGATGTGAGTTTAACGTTACACGCGATAAATTGTAATGAATTTTAATAACAAAATACTACAAGGGGTTCACAGTACTTCTAATACATAGATTCACATTCAAAAATCCCGTTTGACAAAATATTTCGTTCTTTGGTCCGTCGACGCGTTTTAATTTCAGCGGTGCTTAATTTCGCTAATGGCTCGGCAAGAAACGAAATAAATCCGCGAGGCCTAGGGAGGCATCGAAAACGTCTTTCTTGAAAAGTCCGCCTCCTTTCAAGTTTCCCCGAGGCTCGCTAAGTACGTATTCTGGTCCTCAGACTTGACAATGAGATAAAAGGGATAGATTGTAGGAGGAAGAAAAATATTTGCTGCCTCTTCCTTCTCATCGTTTTTACCAAAAGGAATGTAATACTTTTACCAGCCAGTATCTAAAAGTCTCGAAGGAACTTTTATTCTACTCTTCTAGCACCGTCAAACTCGTTCTCTAATTTCGGTTTTAACTCGATCACATAATTTTATAAATTAATTTCTAATCGCGATCAGTCCTGAGGATATAAAAATTTCATAGATCCGACAGAGTCACTATAAAGATAAGGGACCAAGGGGGGAGGCAGATTGAGCAGTGGTGCCGAGCATTAATGGCAGTTAGAATCGTGCCGACTGGCATCAGCTGTAAGAATGATCTCAGAATAATCATCCGATTAAGCGAGAGAGGCTACTGTGTCACAGCTTACTGCGGGCACGTTGCTACGGGAGTCGCACGTGTCTCGCGTGTGCTCCCGTCGAGCTACACGTATCACCGTATGCGATTCGCATTCGTTTTTTACGGCTATAAAAAAAATTCGTTTCATATTACATCGTTCAAAGTCCCTTATCACAGCTTGACGATCAGAATTAGAGATACTCAGAAATTATCCATGTGTAGCTAGAATCAGGCTTCGAATCTCATCATCCATTCGAGATTCATGTAAACTTGGGAAGGTATACCAACCTTTGCCTCGAATTTAGATCGTCGAATTTCTTTCACTCCTCTGATATCTACTATCAGTACGAGTAAATCAGTTTTTTCATATATTCTCTGATTCAGTGATTCAAAGGATACTCGCCGAACAATAGGAGAAATGTAATTAAGTTTAATCAGGAGTGACTCGGTATTAATATGAGTTTCTAAATAACACGATGAAAATGGAATGGATGCAACGTAGCGTTTCGCTGGCATCCGCTCGCGCGTAATGATTAGGCGTCCTGACGACAGGCGTCATTAGTCTGATGTTTCACGCAAGACAATGCATATCGTATCTCGTCCGGCTCATATTCACGCATTCCCTCGGGTCAATTAAGACGTCTCGTGGCTATTCTATCATTCCCCCGACCCTGGGCTCGGTTGTGCAATTCCGTGTTGAAACAAGCAGCGCACACACCGTCCGGCTCGGAAGGCCTGTGTAGCCAGGCGAATATTCGCGAACCGGCGCAGTTCGAGATTAATTATTATACTGTTTACACTCGTTTACTGTCCATTAGAAACTCGTTAAGGCTATATCAAGATACGTTTTCCTTCTCTCGTCCCTAATACTTGAAAGAATTACATAAGCACCAGTAGAATTTGAATAATGTGCCCGAGAGGATTCAACGAAGTTTCGTCTGATTACCCCGTTGCATAATTATTTTATCACGGGTAAAACGTGTTACTTTACGTATCAGTTAAATTAGAGACGTTAGACATTTCAAATGTAAAATGTAATATTTATTGATTCCGCTATAAAAATGCAGTATGTAAATAATCTTTTTTTTTATGTTCTGAATACACAAGATATTCTTGGATTCGGAGTCAGCAGCTCGTGTTTGGTGACTCCGGTGGATTTACGATACGTTAATGACACTTAAGAAGTAGAAAGAAGCGGTGCGCTAATTAGAATTCGTAGGGTTTCCTGCCTAAAAATAATTTGCCTGAAAGCTGTTGGCGGCGCAGGAACTGAAATTCTTAATGTCGAGAACAGCGAAGAAATCACGTACGCGGTGCTGTAAATTTAATATTTGGCACAGTTTTCTTACACCGTGATCGGATAATTTATTTCAAGAGTAATGTAGAATACTGATTTTCAATGGTAACAGTTTGAACTTGGAATTACTGGCATCGTTGTTTCCACTATTCCGGAGTCATTTTTCATTTTATGAGAAAACTTTTTTACCTCGAATTTCCTACATTTTTCAACGTGTTTCATCGCATTGTTCGGAACAGTGACAAACTCATGTGAACGATTCGTGCAAATTTTTTATACGGTTCTACGTTTATTTACTTAAATGTACGTGATGCACGCTTTTTCAGTTATTGTTCCGTTCAATTCGCATTCCACCGGAACATGCTCACCAATTTACTGCCAGAGGCTGCAACAGTTTGATATCAATTCTATTTTCGATTCGCACAATGTACACCTACATTCAATGTCGATCTAGGTGAAAAGTTTAGAATCATGTTTTTCAGTGCGTATGCAAAAATTGAGATCGAAGGGAAGCTTTTTTCGTATTTTTCATTTAATTTACAAATGTTTTCCGTCGGATGCAAAATAAATTGGGACAGGGTGGAATACAATTTTCCAAGGATTCCATTGCGTCCATATAAACGAGCTCATCAGGCATTTTATTCAGGAACTTTTGACCCGAACGCATCTTGAAGCGAAAGGGGGCGACATTAGGCCTATTACCCGAAACTGCAAACTGTTATTATCTTCAGGCCTGGTAAGCGAAGCCTATTTCTATCTACACGGCCTATCTCGTTTTATTTCGACGATCAACTAGCAGGGGAAAAACGCTTAAAGGGGGAGCCGTTTTCGATAATGCCCACCTGTTTGTTCGCTCGTCTAAATTATAATCACCACAGATAATTGTTTCCCCCGAGTTTCCCAGAGCCAATGGCAAAAATCGAGCAACGTAGAAAATTCATTTCTTGACGCTCGATTTCCATTAAACCATTCAAATATTGATCATAATTTCGCTGTATAAAAAATTGTAGAAACATTTCATAAATTACATTTTGTTAATGAAGCGTAGATGTCATTAATGAAAATACAATTGAACGATTTTATTAAACAGATAGCGAAATGAACACAAGTTTGTAAATTATCTGAGCATAGAACAGAATGAATAGCGTGATGGGAAATACCGATCAGGTAGATGATGCATGCAGAACGATCTACCCTAATTTGACCTTAATCGTTGAAGGAAAGGTTGAAGTTCGAAAGGGATGATATTCTTCATGAAAATTTTTCGAGTCACGTTCCCTGACCGTACACGAGGTCTGCAACTTATAAACGACATAACTGTACAATAATGGCGTACTGGAAATTACCGTCGCGTGTTTACATTTATTCCGGGCGAAGAGAACGCTTCCTGTGACCAGGACAGATAGACGGAAGAAGCGAGATCAAAACGCGCGCTCGTACTGCTCCCGCAGCGTTTCGTGTTCCCCGGGAATAAAACATTCTGACAAATGCGTCCGCGAAAACCGAGACACCAGTCGGAGGTAAATAAGAAGCGATGTTTCCCTTTTACGCTCCGAGGTGTACCACGGGAGTCCCGTCTCGGTTGAGAAATGTTAACGTTGCGGCTGCAATTTTTACGGGCGATTAATCGTGAACCGATGTTCGAAGTTAACGAGTAACCCGGATAAATTGACTGGAAGGATAGATTTTTCGGGTTCTCGCATGGTCGATCGCGCGAGGCTGAACGATCTCTCGTCGGAGGAGGTTCAATCAGCGGCGTCGTCACGTGGCCAGAGGGCATTGCGTAACCTGACCTGACCGTGCCATATAGCGGCGGTCCGTGTTAGCGGTAGGAAACCATTGTTTAAATTTGCAAACTACCTAATGATAGGACAGAGCCGAACAAGGCCTCTGCAATTTTCAACTGGCAGCACGGTTTCCGATCACATCTGCTAAGTTTAGATTGACCGAGTGTCATCGCACTTGGCCGCGCGTATCGTGTTGACACTTAATCAGAAGATTAATCAACGTTTAAATTCGTAATTCGCCGAAGTCGACTCACCTTGTAAGAATCCGCGTTTCCATTACAGGACGCCTATCGCTTGTATCACCGATGAGATGAGATGAAGAATGAACCTAAAATGAAGTAACTCTTACGGTTTTATTTAGATTAATAAAAATTATGAAATGAATAGATGCAACCATTTCTGCTTCGGTAACTGTCATTAATGTTAATGTAAATTGTACGTTTAATTGATCACATTTCCGTTAAATGAACATTGTTTCGCCGTCGAACGTTCAACCTATCAACGACGAACGCTCGTTTTAATTACATCAAAGCATAATGCGCAGTGATAATGAATAAATTACGAGACAACAGTATCGCAGAGAATCGAAAAACCATTAACGAGAATCGATAAAAGGGCGATCGCTCTTCTCGCGAACGTTAAATATTAATTAGATTAAAAAATCCTGGTTGTTCTACGTGATTCAATATTTTCATCATCGATCATTGTCAATTAACGTCGGCCGCGTCAATTAACGCTTCACGCGATACTTCACCCTGAACTTGGGCTATTAAATTAGAAAAACATGATTTTTAAATTTCATTTCTCCTCGTAAGCTTCGCGATATCAAGTTTTCAGAATACCAAAAAATATAAGCGTATACACGAGTAGTCGATAACTATTATTTATAATATCGATGTTATACATATGTAATGTGAATTCTTATCGGTGCCTTCTGATCTAAGGGGAAGATAAACGTAGCCAGTATCAATGAACCGTTGCCGGTGCAAAACGATCGATCGCGTAAATTCTGCTGATCCGACTTTAATGGCCACGCAAACTCGAAACGCTGCGGGATTACTTCCTGGTGGGTCGAGTCAGCGGGCACCCGGGTAGCACGCGTTCCAGAATAACTCCGGCGAAACGTTTGCCAATCTTATTAGGCGGTTCGGATGAAGAGGGATCAACACCATTTCCGCCTACACGCATTCGCGCTATACTTAATCACTCGATGTTATGAATTATTTTAAGGTACGTGCACGATACCGTGTTAAACGACTATACAAATATTTGAAGATTTAAAGTAAACGATTTAATTGCTCTGCGTCGGTAATTGTAATTGAAAGTATTTAATTTTTATTTCAATTTCGATACTATTATCATTTATTGTACATATTATAACGTTGTTATTAATGTATTTGAATTAGCCTGAATCCATGGCGAATGAGACAAAATTTTAATCACGATTAAACTCGCAATTGGAAGATTAATAATTAATTGATTTCAATAACATGATTGATAAGCAGAAACAATTACTACAATAATTAACAGTTATTAACTTCAATTATCGAATGATCGTAGACGGAATTAACATTGTCATGTACATTCCTTTGTTGTGTAATACAAATTGTGAGATCATACTTAATAGATTTTTGCAAGTTAAACAGGTGAATGTTGAAAATCCACAATCTAACTAAAATCGAAGTTCTAATAGAAGAATTCAATCTACAGAGCAAACAAGGGAAATAATTCGCCTCGGTTACATTGTTGGCTGTAACTTAAGACATATCTTCGACGTACATCAAAAAATGATGAATAATGAATGATTGAAACAAGGTCCCAGCGTACACAGACGAGGACGTGCGAGTTCATGGTACAACGGCCACAGAAACCGCCTCGAACTGGCTTGTTCCCGTGCGATGCGTTCAGATCTCGAACTTACGAGGTACCTTTTCTCTGACGTATCGTTTTACATCAAGGGACCCGACCTGTTGTAATTTACCAACGCTGATCAAGTTCATGTGGAAACCTCATCCATAGGGCAACCTTAAAATTTCCAGAACTCCCAGAAATTAAACCTGATATCATAATAATAACCATGATACATTCAATTATAGTTAGAAATTGAAGTATATAGAACTTTATTTGTAACTAAGACAAAGAATCTCAGAGTTTACAATCTGTTCTCGAAAAATCAGTTAATCATACCAACAAAACGAGGGCAGGCACACACACTTTGAACAAAGGTGATACGTCGCTGAGAATTATCCAAACACGGTGGCAAATCAAGGGAGGAAAGAATGGAATTGTTAAGAGATCCCAAGGGTCACGCAACAGAGCGAAATACGGGACATCCTGTCACATCGGACGTGCATGGGGTTCTCCACGCGGGCGTTGGTGATCCCTTAGCATAAATTTGAAATTGCAATCGGCGTTCCCCTTGTCCCGCGATGCTCCCATCCTCGTGCCGCGTGTACAGTACTTACATCGGGCTGCTATTTATGTATAGCGTAGTGTTGACACAGTGCGCTTAATTTAGTCTAATCGAGCGTCCCAGCCGGATACCCGGAGACGTTATCGATCCTACATGAAGTCAGTTTGCGGCCTCCTGAACGCGTCTGGAGCGGCGGGCATGCATCACAAATGTCAGAATATGACGCGGTAGCCTAATACAGTTGCCGTTGCTCCATTATGCAGCAGGAAGTACTTCTGACACGTACTGATGTCCTGCCGTTTACCTTTGGATCTTTTTCGCGTTTCTTCTCGGATTGCCTGCGATCAATCTCTTTTAAACCATTCAGATGATCTGTACCAGCTTTTTTTCTTGTTAGAATTTCGCTGCCTAATGTTCGATGCGATTTATCGAAGCGTACACTGTACGCGCGACCTCGTGGCTCGAATGCTTTAAACGAAGCTGTATTCATCTCGTGTAATTACAATACCAATTACAATGTCATCAATCAATTTCCAATAACAGCTCCAATCGTATCGATTATTACTTACATCATTCATCGTATAAATTCTCCATTGGATTTTCACGATCAAGGTGCATCGATTACAATAATTTACGTATCAATTTTAAACCGGCCTTCCACCAGATATTGATTCTCGTCGGCACTGACCCAGACTGGTGGAACCAAAAATTGACCGGTTCGCCTCCCTTTCAGAAAAACGAAACTAAAGAACTCATTTAAGACGCGGACAAACTTGCTTGATCTTTCGAGAGCCAAAAAGTTTTCAGGCTCGGCCTTCGCGCTGCCTTCGCTTCCGATTGACATTTCCAAGTCGATCCGTCGAATACCCGCCGTGTTTCAATCACCTTCACCGTACCCAGGGCCAGGTAATCTCGAGGGAGTTCCGTAGTCGCATACTTACACGTTGTTACACCCACAGGGATCCAGCGTGGAATACAAACGTTTGTGCTAAACTGCATGGCAAGTGGGAACGTGTTGGTGCGACCCTGCGCCACGGTTAGGCCTTTACTGGGCCACGGTCGCCCGGCTCGTAGCTACAAGGAATAGGAGGCGGTTCAAATATTTTATTAGTCCAAGATTAACAGCCCGCCTATCCTCCGGTTGATCCTAGAGGATGGGCGCCTCGGGCCGGGGTATAATCGCGTGGGAGCGCCCGACACGATATCTTTTTCCGGCTTTTCTTTCGTCCTTTGCTAATACAACGGTGATCAATATTCTTCTTCCTTCGCTAAGCCGTTGCAATATTTTTATCTCCGTACTTCTTGTCTTGGTTTAAAATTATCTCGGAGTACCTTTTACAACGTGCCATTTCTGACGCGATATGTGATGGAAATAATTTCAACTAGTACTAATGTCTGCTGCAAATATCTTTTAAGTAATACTTCGATCTACTCTTCGTTGATTTCCAAAATAGATTTTCCCTTGATTCAATTGAATCGTAGAATTTTTTAGATTCGGAAGTTCTAAAAATTGTGCACGACAATTTTTTTTCACGTATCCTCACTTTTCGCTGTCATAGCGTTTCCGGGTCGACGTCAAAAATAAGTTTTCGAACACGGTGATTTATCGCATCGGCTATTATCTCTATAACATCGACAGTCCCATATTTCTTTGGGCACCGTTGATTAATAACTGCAAAATGCCTTCCCGCCGGCGAAATTCCTGTGATACGAGGCACGTACATTGTTCGGGAAACGCTTTTATTTTTTTCCCCGCAATTTGTAACTGACACTCGAACTGTGATACGGTCGCAACTGACAATGCTTCCTCTCTATCAAGTAATAACAAAATTTTGTACAGTGTTACTCTCGAGATAATAAAAGCAGTTAGCAAAAGACGATTTCCTTATCGTCTAACCATTTATTTTTTTTGGAACAAGGAATTTGTTAAACTGTTCCGATTATTTGCACAACGATCTGACGCAATGGAAAGTACGTCAGGATACGTTTAGTTAATCCCGTACAAAGATCACAGATTGGCAAGAAAGCTTTATGCACTCTAAACTCAATCACCGAAGCAAAACACTCGTACGATGGTAAATGCGAAAGATTTGATCCACCGGTACGACGTGCATGGATCAGTCCGGTTTCATTCGGTTATTTCGGTTTTAAGCAACGGAAAGATTGCACAATGTTTCACGTGCGCCCGTGATCTGGTATCACACGTGTATCAGTTTAAATTCCCCTCAACTTCGCAATTGCCATAAATCAGCTGACGTTTAATATCCCCATACGTCAAATAAAATTAATTTAATACATCGATCAATTCGACTCGATCCGTTTAACAGTAAGACGATGTTTCCGGCAAATGTTTTACTTTCGATTTATTGGATATTCTCGTTGAGCGATGAAGTTATTCAGGCGGGTTAGCTCTTCGTTTATATCAAGATGCATGCTATAATAATCGATGTTTTCGCTATAAGTTTTCCGGCAGCTGCTGGAATTTAATCGAGAGGAACGAATGCTTCAAACTGTTTTGATAGAACCGGTTAGTAAGAATTTGTCGAACGAATCAACGTTCAAAATAAAATACCTGAGATGTGATAAGCTCCTTGAAAAACATCAAGGTTTTATAATATCGGTATTAATTCAATAACTAAGAAATCTTATATAAGAAAAACTATAAGAATGGAATAATTCATTCTTAACGAAATAAAGTTTTAATGATTAAAAGAGTGGAGAAATATTTGGAAGGAACAATGATTTCCACTCCACGCTTAGCCGTATCGAGCAGAATAACAAAGTACAAGCGGAAAGCTTCGGTTGGAAAGGTTCGCGATTGGAGCCTGAATCGATGGCGATACTTTCGTTAATTGCACGAACGAAAAATCCTGTCTACAATTTCGAGATGGACCCAGTTTTCACCGAGTACGGGCGAAGTGGATGGGCTCGTAAAGAACTCGGAACGTGTGAAATGACGCGCGGTTATGAAGATTTACCGGCGGCGTAAAATTTCCGGATCAAAGGTACACGAAGTGCCGGGTAGATCGGTGCACAATATATAAAGTCGAAATTTCTGCTGCACTTCCGGTCAATAACGACCGTCTCGTAAATTCTTTGTTGAAACTCTACGCTACGGAGAGTCGTTTACCTTTTGACGGTAGTTTGTGGACCACGCCACGCTTTTATGCACGCGTTTCGTTATTTATGGGTGCTTACCGGTTTGCAAACGGCCGAGGAGAATTTTTCGAAAATTTCATACAGTCTATTACGTAAGAATGATTCTGTAGATCGTCAGAAGGCGACAGAAATTCAATTGCAACTAACTAACGGCGATCGCGGGAAAAAAAGAGTGTGCACTCGGAAACGAGAGGCTTTTGTAGCGGCACTAAGAGGAGGGTATAAGTGAACGCGGTGGCCCACGCGCCGACCGGAATGGATTCAACCGGGCTCGCAATTATAAGACCGGACTTAATTAATTAATTCGTCTCTGTTCTTGTGTTAATTCCCAAGGCGCGAAACGAACCGCCACGACCCTGACCTACGCCCACCACGCGGCGCCGTGTTTTTTTTTTTTGTCTTCTTCCTCTCGTATCATCTCGTGATATGCCGTTCGTAAGAAATGTTACATGATACAACTCGTCTCGTGATTAATTGAAACATAAATAATTAAAAACGGTACGGCGTCTTTTCCGCAATTTTGCAGAATTCAAGTAGACACCTACTTTTTTGAAAAATTATATAAAATGACAAGATACAATCGTATTTCAAGTCTCTAATTTTTTTTAAACTTATCATAGCGATAGTGATAATTATTATTAAAATTTTTGTAATATCTCAACCAACCTTAAATGAATGATACCAAGTAGCGATCTCTTTCTCGTGTTCTCGCGGTTTTGTACGAGCTGAGCATCGCTATGACTAGATCGCGGAGAGAAATTGCGGTTGCGGTGAGTCTCGCGGCGAAAACTAGAGAATCGGCTAGGTTTTGCGGTCCGGCTATGAAATTCCTTGCGACTCGAGGCCGAGAATGAATTCTGCCCTCGAGATGAATCTAAATCGAAATTAAAAGCCTGAAACGTAGACCATATTCAAAGTCTTGATAATATAGTAGATCGCAGATATAATTTATTAATACGAAAGTTTTATCTCGCTCGAAGATTTACAGTTCAGTTGTAATATTTTATATCTACTATGTAATAATAATAGAAATTCTAGGGGGATGTACAGATACTCATTGCGACTATACAATTACTCGTGAGTTTCACGAGATATTATAGGATTAAGTAAATTTGATGTCGGATTGAAGGCTAACCATCGAATGCAGAAGACTACAACTTCCATTATAGGGCTAGATACCCAAAGGTGTTTGTAGAACTGGGGCAAAGTTTCGGTGTTAGAGGTATAACGCAGTGGCTTCAATATCGTATCACGAAGTTTCACGTACACCGAGGAATCATCAGAGAAAGTGTACAATTTCACTTAACGACTAAAAATGTAGAATTTTCCCGAGCAATTCAACCTACAGATAAATCTGCGAAATTTAGTTAACCGTGTGGGATAGAGCAGTGACGGTATACTTCAGTTCAATAAGTTTCCTTCGTACTCGTGAAAAACTCTCCGCGAAAACGTTTGAAAATTGAAGAGACCACTTCGAGTCTTGCGCCGTCTAAGAAGCTTGGCAAAGTGTCTGGCTAATGAGCACACTACGTGATACGTTTGATCGTCCGCTGCGCGCTATAACGACTCAATTAATTATTCTGAAGTAGCGTTGATCGTCGGCTCGGCTCTGCGTATTGAAGCGTGTTACAGGAGCGCGTTATCAACTGCTACGTGTACAAGTACTCAAACTCCTGTCATTTGTTCTTCTTGCTTTTAGGAGTATCTTTACCTCCGCTGAATTCATAATCGCGTAACATGTTCTATCTGTATAGTAGCATATTTTATTATTATTCATATATTATTTAGCATATTTTTTAATTTGAATAAAATTCTAGTAACGAAATAGCGTGACTGACACAAATCTTCGCGACAGAGGAGAAAACGAAGAACGAATTCAATATGAGACCGTAAGCTGTCAGGCGAAGGTGTATCACGGTTTCATTGACTTCCCTGATGAGGAAGCATCTGGAAGAATCACGTGGTTAAACAGGCCGAGGCGAACGCGGCGGCTACGTGATCGCCTCGACATGAGAGAGTAATAGATAGACATAGATTAAGAGACGGAGGGAGAGATGGTTCGGTCAGCTTGAAATTTGCATCGCAAACTATAAAACTGTGCACACACGCGGACGACGCGGCCGTGGTTATGTCAGCATCCTCCGGCAGACAATGGGCGACCCCGCGTTATTGTTCGCCACGGTTGTGTACGCCGGTCCGAGTGTGTACGGCTACTATTTCATGGTGATTCTTACTAATCGATGTAATCGCGTGTACGTACACACGTGGACACACGCCACGGAAGTGTCCACGTGCACTCGATGCGAAGCGGCGGTACACTGCCGTGCAAAAGTATCGCGACCTCTCTTTTTTATATTATTAGACACCTGTGAAAGCTGTCGCACAATTTATCGCTGAAATTGCAATCGAGTTGTTACATATTTAATTCAACTCGTAATAGCAAATAATGAGAGAAATATAGTAAAATATTTTTGATAAGAAATTTAAAGTTTAGAGAATAAATGGACGTAACAGCTTTTTCAAATATTATTTGCTATGAATTTGTTTACTACCTGCAACTTGTTAGGAGTTGATTGCCAATTACAGCAGACTCGTTACGGGACGTTTTGAAAGCGCGCCGTAACGTAAACAACCACTAGGTGAAATTCATGGTGGTCAAATTGAACAGAATGCTCATTGCGAAATTTGTTTCGAACCGAGTCGTATTTTATGTGTTTTTCCGCGCCTGTTCTCGTTGTTCGCGGTGCTGTTTACGAATTCAGGAATACTCGTCTCACGGTGGAACTTCGAGGGAAGCTGTAAAAATAAAGCTGCACATATTTTGTTTAAAACGTTCCCGCCGGTTTAAGACTCGCGAGGTTTTACGATTTTTTTTTATAAGTTCTGCTGAAGTACCGGAAGTTCAATTGTGCAGGGAGATGTCGAGCTAGTATCGGAAAGCGTAAAACAATCTGCTTAAAATAATTTAGTTATCGTACAGAGTTAATTCATTTATCTTGTATAAGAAGTTGAACTTAGTTTTCTTCTGTTATAAGTATATAAATGATCGTAAATCGTATCATTAAATATTCGCTTGGAAACGTAAGAACACCTGTGACGGATTAGTCATTCTTAATCGACTCGTGCTAAGGAAACCGAACGGTTAGTGTAACATTCCTACAACCATTCAATTATGAAACGTTTAAACACATAATTTAAGACTACGTTCAACGAGCACTGTTTTATAGAACTACGTGTCAAGTTTCGTATTATGATTACACAGATGATCTGACGTTACACATACAATAAATCAATTATTATATGTGAATTTAATGATTAGAAACTCGCGTATGTTTATTAAATTCGTGCGAAACTTTCAAGTGAACCATCGACGGGTTAATTTCCTATTGATACGGATAGAATCAATGAAGCCCGGTATCTACATAGGTATAGATAGCATGTGAGTATGGAACTTAGACGGCGAGCGTGTCTAGCACCATGAAATATCGGGGAGCCAGCTCGTGTTAATCTCCAAGACGTTGATTAATCCCTGCAGACTCTTCGAGCGAGTTAAATTCAACGTTGAAACTAAGATGCGACCAGCAGGGTATCGTGGAACAAAATAAATTCACGGGAATGCTCGTAGCGAGTTACAGGCCGATAGAGAACTGTTTAAAGTAGGACAAATAAGGTGTTGCTTCAAATTACGTGGAAACTGAAAAGCATTGGGAAATAGATCCGAGTTGAAAAGTTCGTAGTGCTTAAAGGAGCGCAAATAAAGTTGCGTGCTCATCGTAGAAAATGATTCGAGAAATATTACTTTTATTAATAAATCGCCGTTTTGTTTGATATGAAATTGTATCGAACGATTCTGATCGATTTCTGCTAATTATATTATGATGATAGGAATGGGAAACGGTGAGGTAGCCGATTAGTCACGGTCCATTGGTCAATTTCTCGATCCGAACTTGTACAATGGTACCCGAAGAAACGGTCAATTAGACAACAGGAGGATTCACTACATACGTACCGATCGCTGTTCGGGAGGATTAACTGGTCGCTCTGAATACATTGTTGACCGGCCTCTAATCACCAGTCACGTTCAATGGCTCTGAATACGGAACGAAAATGCGAGTTTTCCCCGTCCGACTGAGTATAATGAGCCTGAAAATGCACACCGATGAAATAGTAAAAATTTCATCCGCCCGACGCAATTTCAGTCGAGTGCAATAATTAACAAGCGCGTTGCTCCGGCTCTCATTACGTGATCGTTGATGAATTAAAGCCATTTCGATGTGAAATGAAATAAACAGATACGCTTGAACTTCGGGAATTTCATAATTCTATCATTTTTTATTGTGATCCTATTAAGTTTTAAAGTATTCCGTTTTCAGAAACAATTTTCATGATTCGATGGATAAGAATAGAAAATTAAGTAACGAATGTTACGTAAACGGTAAAGTTAACGCAGATGATATTTATAATTGTTAGATTTTCAAGAATTGATCAAACTTTTGTACGGTCGTCGGCGAAAAGCTAAAAATAACGATATGATTACAGAACGGATTCGCGGTACAGGTAATTATTTCCCGTTTCCATCCGGCGATCGATGCATAGGATACGAACGGTCGTTTATGTATATTTAAGAAAGCGCGATCCGGGCCAGAATTTCGCACGATTCCGCGGCTGTTGTATTATGCATTCTCAATCAACGGAGTGGAACGTTTCTCCGTTCCGCGAATCAACAATCACGGTATATATCCATACGGGGAACTGTATGCCTATATAGTCGTTACAAAAATCGCGAGGATGGCTCGCGCTGTTCTAAGAAGCAAAGCCTTCCAAGCTCGCGTCTCGAGAATTTGTACAACGATCATTTAAGAAATGAAACGGTCACCGTGGAGAATTAAAAATTCTATTTACATTAGAGAAATTTAATATTGCAATTGTGGTCAACACAATTGTTTAATATTTCGATAATAATTCTCTTTCTCGCTCCATTTGATAATTATCGAAACTGGCTTCGACGTCCACAGAAACAGTTAAGGTTTCAGAGGCCTTATTCCACGCAGCCAATTGCTCTCCCGCAGGGATAGAATCTTACTAAGTATAGCAGCGAGATAATTGGCAAGCAAGGCTCCATTCGGTGGTTATGAACAAACTATTTCGCTGGAGAATATCTCGCAAATAATAGCTAACAACGTTTAGAACTCTGAATGGGTGAATCTGATAATAATCTCAAATAACTCAGAGTTAGAGTTATGAGACTTACCCTGTATATTTAATATTTCGAACTTAACGCACTTGTCAGAAAAGCTCGTAAACCTGTGCCTGATCTGAGAATATTATAACACGTAAAAATTGAAAGTTCAGTGCAAACATAACACGCGTCTCGCAAAGTAGTTAAGGCGCAACCGTTCAATCTGCAGCTGGATCTTATTAAAAATAAATTTAACCCTCGGATGCTTCGAAGGAAGCTCGCTCTCCTCGCGTTGAAATATTCAGCAAACCGTTTAAGTTTCGCCTCGTACTCGTAGTTTTACGTAGAGGCAAGGCCGATGCGCGGAGTATTCTTCGGTTCCCTATCAGCGGCGGAAAGTTTCTCGGAAATCGGTGCAGAAGGCTGGCTCCCTTGTTGCACGGCAACTAACGCGTGCTATACTCGCTACGTGAAACACGCTTCCAGGAGGGCGGTGAATCGATTTTCGACTGCCGCCGAGCGAAACCCTTTGTCGCAGCTCGTCTCCTTCGGGCATGTCGAAGGAGACGCGCGCTAACTCTCGGCAGCCGTTTGTTCTTCTTCGCGCAGCCAGAAATTTGCAATAATTCGTCGTTGCGTTTCACGAGGGCACGGATCCTCTCTCCGGCTCCCTGAGCTCGCTTCCCCGCGAGAACTTTCCAGCGTGTGATTCACGAGAAAAACGCAATCTACCCGACGAGAGACTGTCGTCGAGTATCCCGACGTTAATAGCGGGAGCGTAAAGTTTACTCGTGACGGGATAAGCCGGCAGCTTTCAGCTTATGTGGTAAAGCCGTACCGAGCTCTACATTATGTTTTCGCGAGTTAAAAAATAATACCCCGATAGACCATAAAATGCGTTTACGTCTAAGTCTGTTAGAGCGCGGTACAATATCGCGCACTTCTCTGCACTTACATTTTCGACATCACGTTTGAGCGTTACTGTAACAAATTCATTTTACGCGCTGAACCGTTCGTTACGTGTTAAAATTATTTCGAGTAAAAATACGCTTAGGTTTCTAACGCTAAAATCGATCAAGTTGTTATTGACAGTTTAATTGGAGATGAGAAAATGAGAATAATTTATTTAAAGCTTGTTTTCTTGTTTTGGAGGGAAAAGAGAGAATTCTAATGCACGAATCCTTTGTCCGCGGCAAATGAAGACGAATGGAGTAGCTAGAGGAAGAACCCGGAAATGTGAAGGTGCTTATCTCCGGGTGAAACATCGTACGCTATTTAAATGTCTAGATGAATTTTAATAAAACAGCACTGTCCGGTTTCATGAAGACCGATGCCGGTAGTTTCTCACGTTGCACCGCGACGAATGGTGAATTACAGTGAAACTCTTAGCGAAAGCTTCTTACACACACGTATGTTCTAATTGATACTTTCGCAATGATTTAAAAATAAGTTCAATTTCTAAGCTTAGCAAGGGGAAGAGTGAGAGTAAGCCGGTAGGGTTTAAATAGAATCCAGCCGTCTGCTGACTTAATGCATCGTTTAAACTGATCTATATCTGCACAGGGTATTTGCTTGCTTTAAACTTGCTGAATAAGCTCATTTAACTTATCGCAACTTTGCGAAGTTCCTCGTATCTATTATAAAACAATAATTTCACAACGATTCAAATCATTATTTGATATCTCGATTTTGTAAGCGAGCTAATCATTTCTAAATAAATTTCACGTATTTATTTAAATTGTAACATGAAACCCACATAACGTTTGTAATGTATACAAACATAAGAGACACAGTTCTATCGTATCAGAATTATAATTTTAAGACGATGAAAGACACTGAAAATGTGGATAATACCCGATAACTCCAACAGCTTGATCGGTACAAATACAAAAATCAATGATAAACTTTTATAAACTCTTCTTATCATTATTTAGGAAACTTTGTTTATGAAAGTAATCGTAACTTTACAAAGTAAAATCAATCGAAGACTAGACCCTATGCGATCGTGCTTTCGAGGGAAAATTCAATGGGTATCAACACATTCCTACCTAGCGATAACATGTACACGGAGAAAGATCTCTTAAGCGTGAGACATTGGGTTGTTCTGGTCACAGTCTGAATTCGGCAGGACACGAGTGAGCACTGATAAGAATGAAATTAAGTCTTTTCGTTTTATTGCACATCCGTGTATACCTGCTCCCCTGAAACCAACAATCGGTATCAGTGAAAACGTTGGCATAGGACAAGCTCGAAAACGCTTTAAACGATCTCGAATTCGCGGATA
>SHCU01000124.1:81115-92120 GCA_004307685.1 Ceratina australensis
TATTTTATTATTATTCATATATTATTTAGCATATTTTTTAATTTGAATAAAATTCTAGTAACGAAATAGCGTGACTGACACAAATCTTCGCGACAGAGGAGAAAACGAAGAACGAATTCAATATGAGACCGTAAGCTGTCAGGCGAAGGTGTATCACGGTTTCATTGACTTCCCTGATGAGGAAGCATCTGGAAGAATCACGTGGTTAAACAGGCCGAGGCGAACGCGGCGGCTACGTGATCGCCTCGACATGAGAGAGTAATAGATAGACATAGATTAAGAGACGGAGGGAGAGATGGTTCGGTCAGCTTGAAATTTGCATCGCAAACTATAAAACTGTGCACACACGCGGACGACGCGGCCGTGGTTATGTCAGCATCCTCCGGCAGACAATGGGCGACCCCGCGTTATTGTTCGCCACGGTTGTGTACGCCGGTCCGAGTGTGTACGGCTACTATTTCATGGTGATTCTTACTAATCGATGTAATCGCGTGTACGTACACACGTGGACACACGCCACGGAAGTGTCCACGTGCACTCGATGCGAAGCGGCGGTACACTGCCGTGCAAAAGTATCGCGACCTCTCTTTTTTATATTATTAGACACCTGTGGAAGCTGTCGCACAATTTATCGCTGAAATTGCAATCGAGTTGTTACATATTTAATTCAACTCGTAATAGCAAATAATGAGAGAAATATAGTAAAATATTTTTGATAAGAAATTTAAAGTTTAGAGAATAAATGGACGTAACAGCTTTTTCAAATATTATTTGCTATGAATTTGTTTACTACCTGCAACTTGTTAGGAGTTGATTGCCAATTACAGCAGACTCGTTACGGGACGTTTTGAAAGCGCGCCGTAACGTAAACAACCACTAGGTGAAATTCATGGTGGTCAAATTGAACAGAATGCTCATTGCGAAATTTGTTTCGAACCGAGTCGTATTTTATGTGTTTTTCCGCGCCTGTTCTCGTTGTTCGCGGTGCTGTTTACGAATTCAGGAATACTCGTCTCACGGTGGAACTTCGAGGGAAGCTGTAAAAATAAAGCTGCACATATTTTGTTTAAAACGTTCCCGCCGGTTTAAGACTCGCGAGGTTTTACGATTTTTTTTTATAAGTTCTGCTGAAGTACCGGAAGTTCAATTGTGCAGGGAGATGTCGAGCTAGTATCGGAAAGCGTAAAACAATCTGCTTAAAATAATTTAGTTATCGTACAGAGTTAATTCATTTATCTTGTATAAGAAGTTGAACTTAGTTTTCTTCTGTTATAAGTATATAAATGATCGTAAATCGTATCATTAAATATTCGCTTGGAAACGTAAGAACACCTGTGACGGATTAGTCATTCTTAATCGACTCGTGCTAAGGAAACCGAACGGTTAGTGTAACATTCCTACAACCATTCAATTATGAAACGTTTAAACACATAATTTAAGACTACGTTCAACGAGCACTGTTTTATAGAACTACGTGTCAAGTTTCGTATTATGATTACACAGATGATCTGACGTTACACATACAATAAATCAATTATTATATGTGAATTTAATGATTAGAAACTCGCGTATGTTTATTAAATTCGTGCGAAACTTTCAAGTGAACCATCGACGGGTTAATTTCCTATTGATACGGATAGAATCAATGAAGCCCGGTATCTACATAGGTATAGATAGCATGTGAGTATGGAACTTAGACGGCGAGCGTGTCTAGCACCATGAAATATCGGGGAGCCAGCTCGTGTTAATCTCCAAGACGTTGATTAATCCCTGCAGACTCTTCGAGCGAGTTAAATTCAACGTTGAAACTAAGATGCGACCAGCAGGGTATCGTGGAACAAAATAAATTCACGGGAATGCTCGTAGCGAGTTACAGGCCGATAGAGAACTGTTTAAAGTAGGACAAATAAGGTGTTGCTTCAAATTACGTGGAAACTGAAAAGCATTGGGAAATAGATCCGAGTTGAAAAGTTCGTAGTGCTTAAAGGAGCGCAAATAAAGTTGCGTGCTCATCGTAGAAAATGATTCGAGAAATATTACTTTTATTAATAAATCGCCGTTTTGTTTGATATGAAATTGTATCGAACGATTCTGATCGATTTCTGCTAATTATATTATGATGATAGGAATGGGAAACGGTGAGGTAGCCGATTAGTCACGGTCCATTGGTCAATTTCTCGATCCGAACTTGTACAATGGTACCCGAAGAAACGGTCAATTAGACAACAGGAGGATTCACTACATACGTACCGATCGCTGTTCGGGAGGATTAACTGGTCGCTCTGAATACATTGTTGACCGGCCTCTAATCACCAGTCACGTTCAATGGCTCTGAATACGGAACGAAAATGCGAGTTTTCCCCGTCCGACTGAGTATAATGAGCCTGAAAATGCACACCGATGAAATAGTAAAAATTTCATCCGCCCGACGCAATTTCAGTCGAGTGCAATAATTAACAAGCGCGTTGCTCCGGCTCTCATTACGTGATCGTTGATGAATTAAAGCCATTTCGATGTGAAATGAAATAAACAGATACGCTTGAACTTCGGGAATTTCATAATTCTATCATTTTTTATTGTGATCCTATTAAGTTTTAAAGTATTCCGTTTTCAGAAACAATTTTCATGATTCGATGGATAAGAATAGAAAATTAAGTAACGAATGTTACGTAAACGGTAAAGTTAACGCAGATGATATTTATAATTGTTAGATTTTCAAGAATTGATCAAACTTTTGTACGGTCGTCGGCGAAAAGCTAAAAATAACGATATGATTACAGAACGGATTCGCGGTACAGGTAATTATTTCCCGTTTCCATCCGGCGATCGATGCATAGGATACGAACGGTCGTTTATGTATATTTAAGAAAGCGCGATCCGGGCCAGAATTTCGCACGATTCCGCGGCTGTTGTATTATGCATTCTCAATCAACGGAGTGGAACGTTTCTCCGTTCCGCGAATCAACAATCACGGTATATATCCATACGGGGAACTGTATGCCTATATAGTCGTTACAAAAATCGCGAGGATGGCTCGCGCTGTTCTAAGAAGCAAAGCCTTCCAAGCTCGCGTCTCGAGAATTTGTACAACGATCATTTAAGAAATGAAACGGTCACCGTGGAGAATTAAAAATTCTATTTACATTAGAGAAATTTAATATTGCAATTGTGGTCAACACAATTGTTTAATATTTCAATAATAATTCTCTTTCTCGCTCCATTTGATAATTATCGAAACTGGCTTCGACGTCCACAGAAACAGTTAAGGTTTCAGAGGCCTTATTCCACGCAGCCAATTGCTCTCCCGCAGGGATAGAATCTTACTAAGTATAGCAGCGAGATAATTGGCAAGCAAGGCTCCATTCGGTGGTTATGAACAAACTATTTCGCTGGAGAATATCTCGCAAATAATAGCTAACAACGTTTAGAACTCTGAATGGGTGAATCTGATAATAATCTCAAATAACTCAGAGTTAGAGTTATGAGACTTACCCTGTATATTTAATATTTCGAACTTAACGCACTTGTCAGAAAAGCTCGTAAACCTGTGCCTGATCTGAGAATATTATAACACGTAAAAATTGAAAGTTCAGTGCAAACATAACACGCGTCTCGCAAAGTAGTTAAGGCGCAACCGTTCAATCTGCAGCTGGATCTTATTAAAAATAAATTTAACCCTCGGATGCTTCGAAGGAAGCTCGCTCTCCTCGCGTTGAAATATTCAGCAAACCGTTTAAGTTTCGCCTCGTACTCGTAGTTTTACGTAGAGGCAAGGCCGATGCGCGGAGTATTCTTCGGTTCCCTATCAGCGGCGGAAAGTTTCTCGGAAATCGGTGCAGAAGGCTGGCTCCCTTGTTGCACGGCAACTAACGCGTGCTATACTCGCTACGTGAAACACGCTTCCAGGAGAGCGGTGAATCGATTTTCGACTGCCGCCGAGCGAAACCCTTTGTCGCAGCTCGTCTCCTTCGGGCATGTCGAAGGAGACGCGCGCTAACTCTCGGCAGCCGTTTGTTCTTCTTCGCGCAGCCAGAAATTTGCAATAATTCGTCGTTGCGTTTCACGAGGGCACGGATCCTCTCTCCGGCTCCCTGAGCTCGCTTCCCCGCGAGAACTTTCCAGCGTGTGATTCACGAGAAAAACGCAATCTACCCGACGAGAGACTGTCGTCGAGTATCCCGACGTTAATAGCGGGAGCGTAAAGTTTACTCGTGACGGGATAAGCCGGCAGCTTTCAGCTTATGTGGTAAAGCCGTACCGAGCTCTACATTATGTTTTCGCGAGTTAAAAAATAATACCCCGATAGACCATAAAATGCGTTTACGTCTAAGTCTGTTAGAGCGCGGTACAATATCGCGCACTTCTCTGCACTTACATTTTCGACATCACGTTTGAGCGTTACTGTAACAAATTCATTTTACGCGCTGAACCGTTCGTTACGTGTTAAAATTATTTCGAGTAAAAATACGCTTAGGTTTCTAACGCTAAAATCGATCAAGTTGTTATTGACAGTTTAATTGGAGATGAGAAAATGAGAATAATTTATTTAAAGCTTGTTTTCTTGTTTTGGAGGGAAAAGAGAGAATTCTAATGCACGAATCCTTTGTCCGCGGCAAATGAAGACGAATGGAGTAGCTAGAGGAAGAACCCGGAAATGTGAAGGTGCTTATCTCCGGGTGAAACATCGTACGCTATTTAAATGTCTAGATGAATTTTAATAAAACAGCACTGTCCGGTTTCATGAAGACCGATGCCGGTAGTTTCTCACGTTGCACCGCGACGAATGGTGAATTACAGTGAAACTCTTAGCGAAAGCTTCTTACACACACGTATGTTCTAATTGATACTTTCGCAATGATTTAAAAATAAGTTCAATTTCTAAGCTTAGCAAGGGGAAGAGTGAGAGTAAGCCGGTAGGGTTTAAATAGAATCCAGCCGTCTGCTGACTTAATGCATCGTTTAAACTGATCTATATCTGCACAGGGTATTTGCTTGCTTTAAACTTGCTGAATAAGCTCATTTAACTTATCGCAACTTTGCGAAGTTCCTCGTATCTATTATAAAACAATAATTTCACAACGATTCAAATCATTATTTGATATCTCGATTTTGTAAGCGAGCTAATCATTTCTAAATAAATTTCACGTATTTATTTAAATTGTAACATGAAAACCACATAACGTTTGTAATGTATACAAACATAAGAGACACAGTTCTATCGTATCAGAATTATAATTTTAAGACGATGAAAGACACTGAAAATGTGGATAATACCCGATAACTCCAACAGCTTGATCGGTACAAATACAAAAATCAATGATAAACTTTTATAAACTCTTCTTATCATTATTTAGGAAACTTTGTTTATGAAAGTAATCGTAACTTTACAAAGTAAAATCAATCGAAGACTAGACCCTATGCGATCGTGCTTTCGAGGGAAAATTCAATGGGTATCAACACATTCCTACCTAGCGATAACATGTACACGGAGAAAGATCTCTTAAGCGTGAGACATTGGGTTGTTCTGGTCACAGTCTGAATTCGGCAGGACACGAGTGAGCACTGATAAGAATGAAATTAAGTCTTTTCGTTTTATTGCACATCCGTGTATACCTGCTCCCCTGAAACCAACAATCGGTATCAGTGAAAACGTTGGCATAGGACAAGCTCGAAAACGCTTTAAACGATCTCGAATTCGCGGATAGCTGGCCGCGAGGCGAGGTGTGCTCGTTAAAACGAATCCTCGGCGTAAAAAGTTGCGCATAAATCTCGACTCTTGGGGGATACGGTTATCGCCAAGGCGTAATCTCTCGACGCTTCTAGGTCAGTGTCTAGTGGCACGTACAGGGTGTTGGAGAAAGAGGCTTGAAGAAGGCTATTTAACCCGCGATATCGGCCCATATCTTTAATGAATATATTTAAAGGCACGTGAGAACCGATGGATCGATGCCACTGTCAAATCGGTCGATCGAAAGTAAAGCGATAATTAACACGCTACTCGTGATATAAAAAAAAAACAAATCTGTTATTTTCAGATTTTTTAATTGGGCAATAAAGTGGCACTTCGATTAAATTGGCAATTTGTCCTTAACTAGGGAACTTTATTATACTTCAGTGTTACGTTTTGCTAATACCAATATTAAAAATGTTAGTAGCTTAATTAAAGAACAATGAGCGTATTTAATATCTCTGTTCTTTGTACTTTTATCCTTTTTTAGGTACACACTTAAATGTTACAGTTATTACTTACTGTTTATGAAACATTAACTGAGATCCGACATTATGATTTCATTATATCATTATATCACGTAATCAGTTTCGCCTCGAATATTTATCGGGAGCGAAGGGAGTGTAAAAATCCTTAGGGCCGTGATTAATTCGCGATAGTCGAACAGCCACTTAATTTTGGATTCGATAAGTATTTAACGGCGCTCGGGACGATACCTCGGTTTTTCTTAATTTAATATATAATATATCATTTTTTCTTTTTTTCTTAATTTAATATATACATGTCATTAATAGAAAAGCTGGAATGCTAAGAATTTCTGTGCTAATTAAAATTTTATAATATTTGATAAAAATGCAAAGATAGTAACTATGCGCGCCAGAGGCGTCGTTTCATTTGCAAAACAAGATAAATTACAAACGGCATGAATTTCTGCGAGTTCGCACGTTTCTCTACATCAAAGGCATAACGGCAGAAAATTCCACGGGAAAGAGGGTGGAAATAAACAGCCACTACAGACTGCTCCCCCGGCGGAGGTGTCACGGTGTAAGTGTAAGCGAGAGTCTGCCTGCCTGTCCGTCTGTGCGTGCTGACGAAGAAACAAACAAGAAACATCCTGCGGCTGGTTCCCCGTCGCGTCAGTGGTTGCTGGTTTTCCAGAGGGAAGCCTGTGCGGCAGATTCGCACGAGCTACGAGCCACATTTATTGCTCCGATGTAGCTACGTTATTACTCGGCGAAGTGGGCCAATGTTGCCTGCCATGGCCTGGAATCGAACTGATTAAAGCAGACCTTTCAGAAATTGCGTCTCTCCCCTCTCCTAGTCACCCGTTCTCCTTCCTTTTTATCTTACACCCGAGGTTCCTTGGTTCATCCGCGGTAGCAGCCCGTATCGCCACTCCACGGCCACTACGAATATTTTATTTCACGCTACGAGCGCAAAATCTCGAAGAACCTACAGAATAGGCACCCTGATACACCTTCGGACGATTATTCCGGACCCACTACTGCTACTATGTGTGAGTCCCCTATTGGGACAATGTTCAAAAGTAATAGGTATATGCCTCATTTTGTCAGTGCTCGATCTGGCATTAATGCTGCTAGCTTCTGACATAATTTTGACGTTTCGAAATAAAAACAGTTTTAACCTGCATAATGATAAACCATTATTATATAAAATGACAATTTTTGAATTGTAATTTTTATAAGTAACTGGAGCATTATGCATATTTATAATAGAAGTCTGAAAAAAATTGTGAAGCTAGAGAATTAGTATATATAGAACATATCCAAGACTCATTTAAATATCTCTCTTAGTTTTTGAGATAAAAATTTCCAATTGGAGAGATGAAATTATTAAAATCGTGTTCTATATATATAATTACAATACAAAAGTAGTTATTACAGGGAGCTGAAAAAACTCATGAAGCTACAAAACTATTATATCTAGAATATGCCCAAAACTCATATAAATATCTCTGTTAGTTTCTGAGATACAAATTCCTACAGCTTCCATTTGAAGAGACTACATTATTATTATACATATGAGATAACATTAATATAAAAAATAAGTATAAATGAATATAAAACATAAAAATTTAAATAAATAAGTGAACAGAACATTTATTGTTTTCTTCATTTATATATTGCGCAGATTTTCGCGTATTTCTGCGCCCAGCTTCGAAATAAAATTACCTTAATAATTGTTTATCAAGATGCAGGTTAAAACTGTTTTTCTTTCGAAACGCCAAAATTATGTCAGAAGCTAGCAGCATTAATGCCAGACCGAGCACTGAAAAAATGAGGCATAGATTTATTATTACGTCTGAATATTGTTCGGCTAGGGCACTCACACATAAGCAGTAGCGGGTTCAGAATAATTGTCCGAATCTGTACATACAAAACTTTAAATGATCGAATCAACTTTGACAAAAGACGAATGATTACTCATTGATCGTAACAGAATTATTCCTTGCTACGTGCTGAAACGAGTTACTAGGAATCTACGGTAAACATTTGGAAACGTTATTCGCGTTGAAAAGCTGGCACTTGGTTTCAAATCCCTGAGCCCCGCCCGGGTTTGTTTAAAAGCCGTTGAAAAGATGAAGCTGAAAGTAAGTTGAACACACAAAAGCGAGCGGCGCGGCGAGGTGGGCTCGGTCTTGTTAATTAAACTCCCGCGCTCGGAGATCGCGTGTACCCGCCTCGCGTTCGGCGTGTCGTTCGAGGGAAAAAGCAATGCACGCAGCTCGCCAGGACGAGATTTAAATCTTCTAACAGAGCGACGATGAATCGGCGTTTCTCTTATTCATCCCAACCGGCGTAACGATTTCACGAGTGCCTACTTCTGGGTCAGACTCGGGACACGAAAGGAGTATCTGGCGTGTAACGTTTCTATGCGTGCGCACGCGGGATAATCAACAACAATTCCAGTGAAATCATTGAGATTTTCAATGAGATTTTTTAACCTTTCGATACACGCAAATAATTTTCTTCTATGATAATTGTAGAACTTAGGAAAGTTGTTTACTCCAGTTACGAATGTCCAAGTTAAAACTGGCGCGTGACGTTTCTACCCGTGCATACGCGGGATAATCAACAACAATTTCAGTGAAATCATTGAGATTTTCAATGAGACTTTTGAAACTTTCGATACACGCAAATAATTATTTTCTATAATATTTGTAGGACTTAGGAAATTTGCTTATTCCAGTTACGAGTGTCCAAGTTGAAAATGTCAAGCATTTGCAATTGAAATGCGCAGCAAACTGCGAGGCATTACCATATTACGAATGCATGTCGGGGGCCAACATTAATCTAGAGAAAACTTGAAATTTAGTATAAGGAATGCCTTTCATGTATATAGATTTAAAAACAATACCAACACGTACCGGTTTAAATCTTTACGCGCTCGTTAACCGAGAAACGAAACGTAAAAGGAATATAAGAACGCAGACCCTCGACGAGGTGAACAGAGCTGAGAAAAAAATAAAATTTCTACCCGCTGTTTTCGGGTCCCGTGTTTAAAACGTTGGCTTAAGTCTTGGTAATTGCGTAAAAGTTGGCCCGTAAAGACAATCCGGGGAATGACTGGTTTAAAGAAGGCCGCGCCCTTTTGTACTTAAGTAGGTTACGTGCTGGGATGCAAATTTCAAATGCAAAATGCACTCGGCTCCGATTTATTTGCTCGGTTAGAGGAGGATAGTGGTTAGTCTAGGACTGGAGGAAAAACAGGAAGCTCAGATTTGTCTGGTTCGCGTCAGAGAAATGTTTCATTCATTTTGCACAGACAAATTGTACGAACAATTACTATCGACGATGTGGCTGACCAAGATGGGATAATACTACTTGCTGTCTAAATATCGATTTTCATTTTCGACGAATTTTATTCGAATTTTAATAGATATTGTTTTTTTGTTTGATTACAGATTCTACTGGGACCTCTGCATGCTCCTCCTACTGGTAGCTAATCTGATAATTCTGCCAGTCGCCATTAGTTTTTTCAATGACGACCTAAGCACTAGGTGGATAGCCTTCAACTGCCTTTCCGACACGATATTCCTCATAGACATCGTCGTCAACTTCAGGACAGGTAAATTCCGAAGATACATAAATCAGAGTCACAACGAATATTGCGTCTATTAAATCTCAAACGTAATATGAAAAGTCTAAATCATAAACTCCAAGACTGTTCGATACGTCCAATAACTTTTCAATTTCTTTCATAATAATAAGGTAAAATAGTAGCCGAAGATGCAACGGAAAACTCTCTGAGAGAGAATATTTACTCCTATCCAGAGAAAGTTTTCAATTGAACTGGATTCGTTTTTAAAACTCTAATCGACCGGGAGATGCATTCAGCGTCAAAGCTGTTCGAACCGTCGGTACAAAAAGGCGCGGCGAAAAAGGTTGACAATCCTTCGGACGGTCGCGTCGACTTCGTCGGAAGTAATGGTAAACCCCGCGTCCACGGATAGGGGAAGAAGCCAGGAGCGATGCAAACTTTGCATTGTCGCGCGCACATCGGTAGAAAGGATATTGGGGAAGGAATGAGTCGACCTCGTTCTTCCCTTCATCTTTCCATACCGCTCTCTCATCAGGCCAACCCAAATCCTGGATTTACCGACGATTTATTTAACCGTGTCTTAGCACCCTGATTCTCGCGAGGACTTGATACACTGAAGTACAAGAAATTTCTGATGATTTTAGTAAATTAAGTTAGAAGGTACTCGATTTTATTAAATTATTTCCGCTAAACATTGAGAAAATGTGGTGGTTTATATCATAATTAGTTTCGTTCCTTCAAACGTATTATCTTATCTGACCCCTTTCGATAGGATCTTTGAGCCGCGACTTTCTTTTGACGTAGTGCGAGGTATCCTCATCCCGCGAGAATTTAGCCGGAATTTGAAAAGGTGGAACTTGTAATTGTTGACATTAAAGAGGGGAAAAGTCGAGCGGTGAAAAGAAAACGGACGCAGAAGCGCGAAAAACCAGAAAATAGCGGCTTTCACGCGAGTCGATTACGTTTTTATGAAGTTACGTTCCGATCCGGAACCGGCCGGGCGGATTCAATTTCCTTTTCGTCCAAGCTTGTTTGAATAAAAAGAACTTCGCCCTAAAGAGAAAGAAAATTGTTCTTCACCGAAACGGACAAGCTTATTTTTCAATATTTATTAGAGACTGATACGTAATGATTTCATTTATTTTATCAATGAAACGAGAATTAATATGCTTATGCATCGCACGTAGTATTTACAATTTCTGTAGAAACAAAATC
>SHCU01000124.1:122353-139683 GCA_004307685.1 Ceratina australensis
AAAATTATTCGATGAAAACGTATGCCAATAAATTTTTCCCTCGTATCATTTAGCAGTTGTTTTTTTCTTTTTTTAATGAGCTCTCTGAACCTTAGATTGGTTTCTACGTTGTCCGGCTTTTTCTATTAGCGAAGACTCGGATTCCCATATCGTGCTTATGGCGCGCTGTTCAGCCGAACAGTTTGCAGTTGACGATCGTCGATTGAAAACTTGTTACATCTCAATTGAATCGGACGCGAAATCTACCTGCCCTGAACAGTTGTCCGTCCCATAAGCGGGTCTGAGAATCTTGGCCTAAAACCAGTGCAAATGACTGATACGTACATATATATATTGTATACATTTTTTCTGTTTCTTCTGTTTAGAGCATTCGTAGAGTAATCATTATTCTAAACGTTCTTTAGGTTACATTGACTTGTGTTATTTTGTGTGCCACGTGATGCGTATTTTCTAATGTAGCATGCTTTTTTGAACTGAAAACTGAAACCTGGAAGTATGAAACATCGAAGATTTACTTAGGAGAGAAAATACTGAGATCGTTCGCGTTCAGACCCGAAACGGCATCCATTAAAGAATTTCGCATTGGCATAATAAAAAGAGAAGCGTAGTGAAAAAAATAACGATATAATGTCAACAGATTCAGGTCTGAACGTCGTAACGTCAGGTAGTTTTACTTGATCCTTGACTAAGACTTTGGATAAGAATTACTATGATAGTTATTTTTTGACAATGTTATTCAGTGAATTAATATTTGACGCGTTTCTGTGCAACACTACGCTTATTTGCTGTACACTACGCAACCGGAGCTTTGGATAACGAGAGAAGTTTTTAATTGAAGTGTGAACAGCATCCCGGTAACTCGAAACTGGCACGAGAATAAACCTTTGTCGTTGTTGTTGGCAGTTCCTGAATATGGCGTCGGTGTTCATGCGGATTTTTAACCTGATTTGCATGATGCTCCTAATCGGCCACTGGAGTGGCTGCCTACAATTCCTGGTCCCCATGCTCCAAGGGTTTCCTAGTAACTCATGGGTCGCCATTAATGAATTACAAGTAAGTAATCCGACGGTGTACCTCGTCTCTGCAGAAATTAATTAAAGAGCGGAACCCTCTGAGCCCCGTTGCTCTTTCCGACGAGATTAGTTACTGATTACTCGGTTTAAGAGAATATTTCAATACCGTTTTACGAAACAAGAGGAAACGGTAAACCGTCTACTTGAAAGAATTCAATTAAAATGATTTAGACTATAAAGAGGACAATGGTAGAGCCTGAAAGTTTTTTTTTCTTTCGCTCTTCACGATTTCCTCCCTTGTGTGCGACCAATTTCTTTCGCTTCTACGGAGGAAAGTTTTAGAGAACAATGCGCAGCGCAGAGTTCTGAAAAACAAGAAGAGGATCCTAAGCGCCTTCTTTCACCCTTTGAAGTCGCTAATGGCTTTCTCTTTTCTAATGACTCCACTCTATCGTTACCCTCTAATTTGAAATACTTTATTCAGAAACAACAAAGAAAGAGTTTAAAAAAACAATGGCTCCTTTCAATCTCGCTGATACCTACACGATTAAAACAATAATTGTTCGCATTCTGTGACGCACGATAGATAGAGCACTGTAATTTGTTCTAGGACTCCTTTTGGCTGGAACAATACTCATGGGCTCTTTTCAAAGCCATGTCGCACATGCTCTGCATAGGATATGGAAGGTTTCCGCCGCAGTCTCTAACCGACATGTGGCTGACCATGCTCAGCATGATCAGCGGGGCTACCTGTTACGCACTTTTCCTTGGACACGCGACGAATCTCATTCAATCACTCGATTCCTCCAGAAGACAATATCGCGAGAAGGTAGTTACCACTCATTGCCAGCACCAGATACTTCTCTCTCTGATGATCACATTTTCTGTTCGAAAAATTAATCGTCCTTCGTCCGATTAGGTGAAACAAGTAGAGGAATATATGGCCTATCGAAAGTTACCGCGGGAGATGAGGCAGAGGATCACAGAATACTTCGAGCATCGTTACCAAGGCAAATTCTTCGATGAAGAATTGATCCTTGGAGAGCTCTCGGAGAAACTAAGAGAGGTACGAATCAGCGCTACGTTCTATCAGACGATTTCGCAGACTCGAATTCTTAACGCGTCGTTTCCGATTCGTTTCAGGATGTGATTAATTACAACTGCAGATCGTTAGTCGCGTCCGTGCCATTCTTCGCCAACGCCGATTCGAACTTTGTCTCGGATGTCGTTACCAAACTAAGATACGAAGTCTTCCAGCCAGGTACACACCGATTTCAATTTCTCTTTTATTGCTTTTTTTTCATCAGTGCTTAATTTAACTCTTTGCACTCGAGAGGCACTTGAACTTAATTATTACCAAATTTATATATACATTAATTTAAAAAATGTCGGAAGAAAAAATGATTAATAATTTTAATGCATCATTTGCATGTAAGAAATTCACGAAGTGTTTGCGGAGAAATTCTTCGAGTGCAAAGGGTTAAAGTAGAAGAGTACGTCTGGTATCGAAGATCGCGTGGTAACGCGAGGGTGACAAAATTGCGCAGGTGATATTATCATCAAGGAAGGTACGATCGGCTCAAAAATGTACTTCATACAAGAAGGCATTGTCGATATCGTGATGGCAAACGGCGAGGTCGCGACCTCGTTATCGGACGGCTCGTACTTCGGCGAGATCTGTCTGCTGACGAACGCGAGGAGGGTGGCCTCGGTTAGGGCCGAGACCTACTGCAATCTCTTCAGCCTCTCGGTGGATCACTTCAACGCCGTGCTGGACCAGTATCCGTTAATGCGCAGAACGATGGAAAGCGTAGCCGCCGAGAGGTATAAGCTTTGGTTAGGTTTGTTCTATCGAGTTGGTGTGCTAATAGATGTCAATCATCACTCCCACTTCCATGTTGATTTTTTTGAACATTGTGTACTGTCCGACAAAGCGAGTTCTGTCAGTCATTGCTATTATTATTATTATTATTATTATTATTATTATTATTATTATTATTATTATCGTTACTGTTACGACTATTTTCTATCATTTATAGCGTTATTATTATTATTATCTTTACTCTCGATCTTATTGTTATGTCGTTGTTGTCTAAAAACATTCCATAATCGCTTCTCGTTCTTCTTATCCGAATTTGATTCTCGTTACGTATTTTATTCTTTCTTACTACCGTTACGATGTAACTATCTTTCGTTCTTGTATTCTTCTCTGGCTGAATTCTCGATCTCGATGTGCTTTGTTTTACATACACTTTACACACACAAAAGATGAAAAGAGAATAAAGGAATTGCGAGCCAGTACTCTTGTTTCTTCACGACAGATTGAAGGACCTCTCTTATTGAACGTGACAGTGCAGAATCTATTTGCTATATTGGGGAGGAAGAAGTTTTACGACGAAAAAGCGCACTAACTTGCGAACCGAGGGGTCGGGTATCAATTTGGATACGCGTCCCCGAAAAATCCAGTTCCGATCAATTTTATTCCCGACGCGTGGTTTCTTGTTCGGCGACCGATTCGCGTACACCGACTCGACGGGTACCGCGTCGCGAGCTCGAAATCACGGCGGCGTTCGAAAAGAAAGAATGGAGAGCTTGAAAACACCGCGATGAATTCAATTAAGTTCACACTATCGACACAAATCACTTACATATATTGTAACGTTATATTCATGATTTTGCAAACATACTTTTCTAAATAAGTTTCGGACTTCTCGGTTTTGCCGCATCTCCGCAGAGTCACATTCATTTGATTAAGAATTCTGTTCCAGTTAATCAGTTGATGAGCACCGCATTGGCATCGGTATAGGCGCTTTCTGTTTAATTAACGTGCACCAATTATTTCCCTTATTAAATCTCGTCAAATTCACATTTAGTTACATTTTAATAGCGATCTTTAATTTCGAATAAATGAACGATTTAACCCCTCGTCTGTGTTAATGCTTTGATTTGCAAGTGTTTTGAAATTAATGATCGTGCTTCGTTTAATTTTCATTAATTTCATTCGCTAACACTGAATTATAAAACAAGAACAACACGTGACAATATTAACATTACTAATTTCATCGTAAATGCAAATACTTTCGTGGCAAGTAACAAAATTTTAATACCTATTTCGCTAATAGTAATAAGTAGTAAATGGTTAATTGATTTTTCACGTGGGAGGGGTTAAAACGGCGAAACTTTTCTATGCACCGACGAAAATGTGATTCTGCGGGGCGCCTTTCAAAGCTACTGACTCTTTCTTTTACCCAGTCACATTGTGAAACCTTTAGCGGTGCAAGTGGTATATTAGAAACGAACAATTATAACGAAATATCTGTTACAAGTCAAGTCGCAGTGGTAATGAGTTTCTTTTAGGGAATATGTTACCTGTACACTGCTAAACGGTTTGTAAGTCGATCGATGTGAATAATTCGTTGGTCGTGTTCCGTGCAACATTCCCTACGCTTAATTGTGCTATCCCCATAGGTTGAACAAAATCGGCAAGAATCCGAACCTGGTCGCGCACCGTGAGGAGGACCTCGGCAGCGAGTCGAAAACGATAAACGCCGTGGTGAACGCGCTCGCGGAGCAAGCTGCACACGCCAGCGTCAGCGAAGAATCGGTAAGTCAAATTTTGGAATTCTAAGGAAATTTATTCTACGAAAAGAATATTGATCATCTTATCGATCCGTCGAACCTGGCAAAATTACAAAATTTACGATTTTCATTAACTTTATTTGTTATTTTCGAAGAAAAAGATAACAGGTAGAAAAATGGTCTGTAACTACAGGTACACAGCATGGAGTTGAGGACACTCCCGACTTGCCTGTTGCCCAGACCGAAGTCTGAGAACAACTTCGCCAGCCAGGAGCTCTCCCGCGAGGGGCGACGGATCTTCCACAAGAGCGACACTTTCCACAAGGACTCGTATCAATGACGACACTCGTTATACTAGCATACAGAGAGATACTAACGGCTCCATGTTCGACAGTGGCCGCGTACACTGTCGAACGGATCGTTGGCGCCGATTTTAAGCCCGGATCCTGGACGTTACACTAGAAGCAGTCTATACTTAGTGATACGCAACGCCAGTAGTCTTCTAGCGATCGGTTTCTAGCGCCTTCTTATTATTATTAACCCGACGGCACACGTTCCGGTCCAGGATCTACGCCTAAAACCGTGCAGGCCAAAGAGTATCCCCGTTGTCTTCTCCAACGGTGGCACAGTACGAAGTAGCAAGGATCTTCGTTTCGAAGAGGCCACACATTTTTCCTCTTCGACGAAACATTCGAGCACAACAGCAATAAATACAAGACACGATACGAACGAACGAAGACAGGCCATTATGAAATGGAGCTGCGAATGACGCGCTGATCAAACCGACGGTGGAAGGGGGACGTTCAATTAAACGGGAAGAAGAGAATACGATCGGCTTGGGCTGTGTCATCGATGGAGAATACGGAGCCGTTAATTCCTGCCGCGAGTTTCTTTCATCGACGACGGTGTCGCGGTAAAAATGCGAATAGAATTGAAACGCGACGACAGATGAAGACCTCGACGACGACGAAGAGCAGGCCTAGAAGTTTATAGAGCAAACGTAGCCCATCGTGGACTAGGTAGAAATTTTAAAAAAATCCTAAACGGCAGTGTATAAACTAAAAAAAAAAAACGATGCGTATAATTCTCTGTGATTTTGCAAAAGCTGATACTTCGCACTTTAGGGAGAAGAAATTTGCAAAGAGAGGAAGAGGAAGAAGAAGGGCGTAACATCTATCCACAAACGATTAGTATTCTCTTTTCTGTTTTTTTTGTTTTTTTTTTTAAACAACCAACACGGAAGAGGAGAATCAACGAAGAGCGTATTCGTGAAACGAGATACAATACCAGTTATCAATTTGTTAACGTGTTTTAACTTAGCTACGTTGAATAGTATCGTGCAAGTGATTGAAAGAAGAGGATGAATGACAACAAGAAATGTGCGGCTTGCCAGAAGTTAGTAATCGAAAGTGGAAAACGTTCAGTGGGGAAGAAAAGGAAGAAGCAGATGCCTCAATTGTGACGGCTGATTATCCTAGTTTTGATTAATCAGGAGAGCACGCCTGTAACTCGGAACTCGCTTCTTCGAGATAGCTCCTGGTTTATTTTCAAGATGCTTAAATATAAAAGGAATCACCTCGAGCTGCTTCGAGAATACGACGGATAGATAAATGCTAATTTCGTACATGAGTTCTGTTCAATTAAATCGGAGTTTATAAAGACCGTCCTGAGACGCGAAATACTCGAAGGTATGGGACGACAGAGGTAAAAGGGAGGGTTGGGAGAGTGAGAAAGTTCAAGTCATTCTACGGAAGAATGAAAATTAATATTATAGGAAAATTCTGATTCGGGAGGCCCAAAGACCGTGTTAACTTGTTGAGTGTTCTTTGGGCTGCCGGGACTAACATTAAACAACAAATAAAACGTCAATGAATGCGAGGTAGGATTTAAGAGCGAGAGAGAGAGCGAACGCGAGAACGAAAGAAAGACAAGTAACTTTTTATTCGGGCGAGAGACACGATGTACTATAATAGAGAAGCGAACAAAAAAGAAACAAGAGAGAGAGAGCTATACATATTATGTAATAAATTATTATTATTGTTACCGATTATCAGTGCAATGATTATTACATCCACTACCGTATAAAAAAGAGAGGAAATAAATACACTAGACAGAGTAAACGAAAATAAAAGCTATGACGTAACAAAATGAGAGAACAAATTACACATATTATTATATATATATTATACATACATAAATACACATATAAAAGTATGCATAGTGATCGATAACGATGTTGCAACTTATTATGTAACGTTTCGAAGTAAAACGTGAATAAAAGTTGAAACACCAACAACACTTTTACGGACAGTCTAACGTAATACACAGTGACGATTCTTGAAGAAAAAGCTGTTTCTCTATTTTTTAGTTCAAGATTGACCGAGTAATTTTCAAAGCCGAACGAACACTGAACACACAAGAAAACCGAAGATCGAATTACATTATTTTTATAGTTGTCAGCGTACATGTATCTCAGCAATGTTATTTTTTGTCTGTTTGAGAGAGTTTAACGCGACTGTTAAATTTGCCTGATATCAGCGTATACACAGCGACGAAGCACGAGGAAAGAACATGTTTCTGATAAGTGGATCCTCAACTCGAATTTTGTCAGCACTATAAGTTTCGTAACAATCAGATCATTTTATTTTTTGATTTGTTGAAAGAAAAATATGCCAACTATAACTGTAAGTCTTTTATTTTTATATTCATTTGGATTTGCATTTTACTTCGAAGTTTTATTAATAAAATCCTGAGTCTTAAGAATTTTCAAACGATGCAATGAAAACGGATCCATGAATCATTGAACAATCTATCAACTGAATGTAGGTCGCATCCGTTAACGATAATACTCTTCTTTAAATAATTAAAGTGAACGCTCTGTAAATAAGAGTTTAATTTGTAGCTACGTTGCTCGTTACTTTGAGGTATTATTACACGTATACGCGCATATATATGAATATTATTGCATTATACAAGTTGACGAACACGGAACACAAAGAACGGAGGCACACACGCAGACGTCGGATAAAGGAGACATGCCACCCGTTTCCTAGTTGAACGTGTACACCTTCGTGCATATGTGATCGATATGCATACAATGTACATATATACATATATAAATATATAAATAATCCACGTAAGAGACTAGGAGTATTATATACATGCGTTTCATACATACATATACATATGTAAACATATACATACACCTACACACATGCGAGGAAAAGAGAAGTACCTATTTTTCATGTAAGAGAGAGAGATAGTTTTCTGTCATTATTTTACATCCCTCCCCCGCCCCCCTCACGTCATCCTGAATAATACTATATTATATATACATATAAAAGAAAATGATAAAATAACTAACTACGGTAATGATTATTATTATACATAATGAATATAAATAAGTATATACATATATATATTGTAATAGCGACGAGAGGACGGTTTGCGTACCGTGGGTTGGGGAGCACCCAAAAAAACAAAAATATTGGTAGAATACTCGTAGACCGCATAATCAACATTTTTATAGATTAATCTATACACACAAAAATCGGTCTAGGACTAATCTGCCAGCAAAGGTTCGGGCCTAAAGTGTACGCGTAACTAATTATACAAAAGAGAGAAAAAGAGACAAAGAAAGAAGTGGGTAGAGTATATAAGGTCACTGTTATTAATTTAAACGATGAGAGAATTGATCCGAGCGAATAACGAAGCAGAACGATTGTTATTATTATCACGAAGATTATCATCAAGATTATGATTACGGTTATTATTGTCATTCACGTTTGTAGAAAATGTGGTAGAGGTGAAAATCGTTCTCTTTGCTATCACTGCTAAAAGTAAATGTCTACAGACAATTATTTTACCACCATCTGCTAACCTTGATGAGCTATTGGGAATGGAATGATTGAAAGAGAGAGAGAGAAGGGAGAAAGAAAAATGCTAAGATCGCGAAAAGGAAAAAATATGATGTAATTATAATATCGGTCTCTTACGCGCGCCTTGTACATAAAAACAAGCTACGGACGAGGGAAACTCGGCACGAATTAGAGGAGGGCGAAATAAAACTGTTGTGAAAGGATCGGAGGAAATACAATATTAGAATTAAATATCGAGCAAACACAGTGTTTAAAACAAAAACGGTGATCGTGCGGGTATTCGAGATGCACGTTATTTGCTACACGACAAGAGTGAGACGCGTAATTAAGTGAATTAACAAAATGAAACACACACAAAAAAAAAGAAATTAATAAAGTAAACATACAAAAAGGCGAAGTTAGTTTTTGTATCGAGAGATAGGTTTCGCGAGGTAGCAGAGACATAAAGACAAACGGAACATGAGCACAGGGGTCCGGAAATCGGAAATGGTACCGTGGAATCTATAAAACGCGTGCAACACGATTTCGAGGCGAGACGACATTGGAGTTTCGCGGAAATAAAAATCAATGATAAGATCATTTCTTGCGAGATGAATTGCGAGATCGTTGCGTCGTTCGCCGTTTTTGAGAAATGAAATGGTGGATATACATGTAATAAATCACAAGAAGCCAGAATCGTCCTAGAGCCAGGCTAATTAAAAAAAAAAAAAGTATACAACACAAAAAGACTGTAGAACGCCGTGAAGTGTATCTCGGATCTTAACATATCAGACGTTTCGTTTCGAGCGATTGACGAATTCGTTCGCGGCGAAATTTTTCGTTGCACAGATAAACCGATTACTTATTACCCTGCGCTTCAAGGTGCACCGCGCTTTGGACGTGTCCGGTGAAAGCTTAAAACTTATTCGTGATCGCCTTGAAGTTGTAACGGCATAAAGCTGTTCATTTCACATTCACAAATCTGCAAATTAAAAGGAAAAATCTCACGATTTTCTAACGAGTGATAACATAATTCATTAATTTTCTTTTTTAATGCTCGATATTATGCTTCTAATTTGACTGAATCATCGAAAAACTTGCGAACTAAGATTATCGATAAACTGTCGCCGGACAAAGTTCCAAGGCGTCTCGAGAATTTCCCCTCCAAATCTCGCAATTCAGCCTGCTAAATATTATTCTCGAAAATCCAAAAGCGCCCTAACATTAAAAACGATAATTCTGTTCTCAACGTCATTGGCTTGTGGGTTCAACCAGCCTCCCGAGATCCGTCGAAGTCGAGAGAGCATAGTGGAGCTGAACCATAGCGGTGACACAATTCTAGATAAAAATACACTCACCTATTTAACTAAGAGAAAAAAAATGTAACACTTCCGTTTCCGGTTTCAAGGATCGAACGCGACTATTAACAAAAAAAAACGAGAAAAAAGAAAAAAAAACAATCGATAATGAAACATGCGACTGTCCAATGCCAAGTAGAATGCTAAGCTTCGTTAGACAGTTAAGCGTTTCTCGGTGATCTCTACAGGGTGACACGCAAGACTGGCTCCTTAGCTCGTTGATGTCTCGTAGATCCTGAATATTTAGATGTTCGCGTTTTATAATCCGACATTAATCTCCCTACGGGCACAGACACACTCACGTTACACATTTACACGTATACATACATACACGCATAAGTGATTGAAACAACGAAGTCGAAGATATTAAATGTTCGTCGTCGCAGATCACCAACATGCCGATTGCCTTGTAGAATCTCATTAGTGACGAGTCTAATAGCGTAACTAGTGAATCTCACCGTATTCCCCGCCTTCTCGTTATTTTCACAGTTTACGATTCTCGTTTAGAAATTAACCATTTCGTTATGGAATAAAACAATGTGTATATTTCATTTCGATCTTCTCTCTTAGAGCTCGTAACGCTACATAGATAAGTGTAAAAACTGTGTGATTCTAATTACCAGCGCATAATTTTAACAACCACTGTAATACGTATTAAGTGATCGAATTAGATTTTAATTTGCACCGATCTCAATCGCGTTACTCTGTAAACGATTAATTTGCAAGAATCACGATGGAAATGAACCCTCCCCGCTGAGAGCTTACTTTTTCAATTTACAATTTTGTCATGCCCGCAAAAGGGTTAATTCTATCTGAACGCTGGGCGTAAGGTGGAGATCATCGTCTAAAAATCGGAACCAGCGGTGTGCCACTATGTAGAAATCATGATCGTCGCGAAGCGAGAAACTTGCGTAGTAGCGCCTTGTAAAGAAACAAAAGAAAAAATATAAAAACGAGAGCGAGTGCGAGATGTACGACTGGTAGAGCGCGAAAGGGTCGACGTGTGTGAGAGAGAGAAAAAATATAACATTACCCTAGCGTCAATTTTCTACGAAAAGAGTTTTCTACAAAATTCACACCATAAGCGTGCATCTGAACGCATCGCGCTTATCGTATGAATCTATGTATGTATGCTACACGCAAGCGCTGGTACGAATCTCTTGACGTTTTTCTAATTAGACATCATTCGCTACGTTTGTTACCAAAAAAAGAAAAAAAAGCGGCCGAGAAACAACTGTTTGTTCGATCTAAAAAAAAAAAAAAATGACAAAGAAGCGACGGCAACAAAAATGGATATGAAGCGATGAGTGCAACCCAATAAAAAAATTGCAAGCGTAGTAGCGGATATAAAAATTAAGAGCTCATTATAGGTGCTTGTTCGAAGCGCACTAAATAATTGTAAAAGCGAATAATATGGAACCAGATAAAAAAAAAAGATTGAAATGAAGCAATTACGAACTATCGTTCAATTATTGAGTTCCGTATCGGTGTTTCACTTTTCGCACTCGATCACCAACTAGTATTTATTATTTCTTCAACGAATTTTTACTGAAAACAAGACGTAACAGCTGTTAGTAGTATTCGACAAGAATTATCTGTCTAATTTTCATTTCACTTAATCGTGTAGTCGAGTACTTTCGTCCGATCGAGTGCGCGAAGAGTAAAAACTGACCTGGTATTCCTACCGTTCCGAGAAGAATAGAGTTCTATCATTCGAAAACGAGAAGTAGAGCGATTATACACGTGTTCGAGTTAAATCGACGTTTAAGCGATTAATTATTCAGTTAACATGTGTGCATAATTTCGTTCCGTTGTAAATCCGTCGTCTGAAGCCCATCGGTATAGTTAGATCACTGCGAATAGTATCAGAGCGAATCTACATTTCGACCTGATATTATGCGCAGCTCTGTCGAGTTCAATTCTGTACTATATATGCCTGACTGGTATGTGTATGAACATTTTTGTGAAGGAAATCCTAGCGCAGACACTTCGTTGTACGTTTTAGCGAGAGCATCGATTCCTTTGGTTTTGCAACCTTCCTTGTGGCCTTTTTATCACGAGATCTAATTAGAGGCAGATCGAACAAAATCTTTTTGCATTGAATTTATAACGAATCACAATTCTCGTAGGTTGCGAGATCGAATGATGCCTAGGGTAGAGATTAACGAATATTGTTTCGTTCGAAGTGTTACACCGTTCTTCGCGGACGAAGTGATTTAGCCGGCCCGCCGAAAAATAGTTGTACTTTAACGGATGCAAATTAAACCGGGCAGTTATGCATGTACGTTCACGTATACATTTAAGTGCATATGCGCGCGTGTGTGTATAAGATTAAAAGTGAATTTCGTTGAGGCCAGCTCGTGGCTCGAGTTACGCTGAAACTATGTTATGTTCGAAAGCCGAGGTATGACACGTGTAAATGGGCAAATTGGTTCGGACGAGGGGTTTAATAGGAAATCTACCATTCTGTAATCTGTACACGTGACACACGTACACCAATGAAAGTTTTCCATTGCTCGTTGTATCAACGTACGCGAAGGAAATGAGTAAAGAAATAATAAAACAGAATAAACAGCTTTCGCGATCACATCAATTACTATATCAATTACTGTACGATACAATTGCAGGAGTTCGTGTTAAAGGCAAATGAATTTATCGAGAGGTAACGCGCGAGACTTTATGGCGATGGGGCTATCTCTTCGAGCATGCACGCCATACGCCTTGTTTCCGATTCTCTTCATAGCCTGCGATTAAAAACGTTTTGATTTAAGAGAAAAGAAAAAAAAAGGCGACGTTGCAGGTAATCGAGTAACGAGCATAAGGTTAAAGATGCATGCAAAATAGGGAGTTAAAGAGAAACAATTAATTAGTGGTCACGATTGTAAACGCGCAATTGAAATTTTAATGCCGCGAACTGTGTTGAACGATGACATCAAGAAAAACCATTAAAAGAAATACATACATATGTACATTACGAAGCGGATTAGTTCTTTTTCTAACGAACGAATCGTTTTTTAAGTGACACAAGTAGCTGGCTAATTAGAGATTACGTAACTGGCCAAAATATACTTTTATAAACTGTACGTGAAAATGGGAAAAAAGCGACAAAAAAAAGAACTATAAGTATTCACGCGCGTTTAGACATCAGCACTCTTAAAATATACTTGCCATAACGAATGCCTTAGCAAACAAAAAGAATTATAAAAAAATAAATTATATAAAACGTTACTCTGTACATTTGAGGTACGACGATGAGATGAGGATGTAATAAGTATAAGTATACATACGGTGTCATACGTGCATATAAACGGAGAAACAAATTGATGAAACCAGCCAAAAGAGCCAATTTACACATTAAAGATAACGTTAGTAGCAAGAGAGGGAAAGAGAGATATACATATTCTACACCTTTATGTTTAAATACCTGTATCTGTATAAAATAACCCGGCAAACATTGTTTGGCGTGTATTCTATACATTTAACGTTGCGTCGTTTAACGGGAAAATAAATAAACGGCAAACTGTTTATAACATCAATTAAACCGACTACGTAAAAAGTGCAAAGAATACATACACGTACATAATTTAGAGACGAAAAGGAACACTGTACATTGGAATCTCTCGGAAACGCACTAAAGTACATAAACCGAAAAGAAAAATAAAACAGAAGTATAAGAAATGATGCTGTAAAGTGAGAGTTATATTATTAAATGTATTTAGATTAAGATTGAATTATTAGGGTACGAGGAAATGATACGATGAAAACAAGATCATTAATCGTGTACATAAAACGTCATTGGCAATATTCGACTTCGCCCGTCCATTTAGTTTCTAGATCACGTCTCTACGAATTGTTCCTTTCGAGCCAGCATCGAATAGCTCAAAAACGGTTGAAGAATAATTTGCGCCTGTAAACTCTTGTTAATATCTATCGTTGACATAATTTAGTCCAAGTGTTTTCTTCTCGAATGGAGAGTAATTACAATATTTTAAAATATATCATTGTTTATGTTTTAAGACACACTTCCGAATTTCCAAGCGTTTAGTTTCTTTTTCATCGCCAATGCCATTTCCATTATCACCTGTTCGTCGCTACCGTTATCACCTATCATGTTTGCCTTTCGTTCTACTTAACGAGATCCATTTCAACGTCATGAATGGTTTATAAAAATCATCGACAACTGTACGCGTTAAGCACGCGTTCATAGCGATGCAATAACGTTCAATCAAAATGAATTTATGAATAAAATCTAAGGACACGATACAAAATATACAGTGCTAATATTTTTATGATAGTTTCGTAGATTAACTAACGTCTTACTTTATTGTCGTATTTTTTCATCCCTCTTACTCTTTCTACTTTCTTTAGTTCACTGTGTCGTTATATTTACCCGTTTTTCTTGTTAAATTCAAGATAAAAAGATACATGGTATAATTTACATTTGATCTTGAATTTATATTAAAATATATAGTGATTAGTTTTTCCACTGTACCTCGAACATCTAAATATTTAAGACTTGTGTTTCCAATTGCTAACGAAGTATTATTTCTACTGAATAATTGTATGATATACAAACATCTATACACGCATTTCAACTACTCACGTTCTGTACAAAAGTTTATAACTACTAAACTAATAAACAAATTTCGGAGCTAACTGAGTTTATATTGAATTTGCCACGGAACGAGACCCATTTAGAACTTTCCGCATTTCCTCTCTAATTACGAATTTGAAGTCGAGGAAAAATTCCTCTGATCTCTCATCGAGCCATTAGTTCACTATTCCGCAACTGGCGACGCTGCGGAAAATTCCTCAAATCTCTCATCACTGCCTACCCTACAAATTTACTATAAGCTTCAGGCTCAATTTAGGGTAGAGCTAGGTAGAGCTCAATGGACGGTACAAGCAGTTCCGAGGATGAAATTACAAAAAATGCTTTAAAAGAAGCTACTGACCCTCAGTTTTTAAAAGACAGTTACTTTTCGAATAAGCAATCTGCAAACTCAAGTGATGATACTAAAGAGAGTAGTAAGACCGGTAAGCATGATAACCACACTTACAGTTCTTTTCTTTATTTTCTTATACCAATCATAGAAAATTTATATTAATTCTTTCTTAATTATTTAGACAATTTAATGAGAAGCGAAAATTCTACAAATGCTGTTTCATTAAGGAAGAGCTCAGAACAACAAGATAATTTTTATAACTTTGGTGTGACTCCAACATTTCAAAGTTTTGTCGCAAAGAAATTGGAAGAAATAATAGAGAAGTATGTGATACTAAAAGAATGGTAGTCTTTCAAATGAAATATTTGACTATTTTTATTTGTATGTTTCATGTACTAACAAAATTTCTTTGATAGATCAATTAAACTAAAAGAAAACCAAAGGGGTGATATTATAAATGAAAAGAATAACGATAATAACTGTGGTATAAAATTATTCAATTCTTCATCAGAATTTTTAATAGCCGAAGATAATGAAAAATTTGAAAATTCTCATAAGAGGAGGAAAGTTGAAACAACTGTTGACGAGAAAGCTACTTTGTTGAAGTGCAGAGAAGTTGCAATTCAACCTGAACGAATATTATCAAAAGTAGAAACTAAATTTTGGATGAGTAAACGAAAAGAACCTGAATTCAAATATAAAAAATTGAAAAATGGTACTTTGGTTGAAAAGACTTAATCATAGCTCAGAGTTAACTGATCTGTGATATACAGGCACAAATAATTTTATACAAATTATAAGAAATATTTATTTCTATGTAAATTCATGTTTAATGAATGTAGTTGTAAAATTTTTCAATGCATCTTCATTTAATTACGTTCAGAAGATCATGATCATACTGGAAAAACATCTTCCACTTATACATTGAAAGTTTATGAATGTGATCAATTTTCGTAGTGTTTAATGATTAAAATATTATATGAACTTTCGAGAAAACCATGGATATTGCAGGAGCTAGTTCAACAAACCGAGATTCTCTTTGCGATTTGTAAGTATCTATTGCTAATCTCAAACTTCTACTCAGTAACGATACTTAATATCCGAATAAACTTTGTTTTACATTTAAAATCATATTACAATTTTAGATGCAACACGCAACGTCGTATGTACACTTGTCCACGATGTGGTCTAGGCTACTGTAGCACTGATTGTTATAAATCAGAAGCCCATTCCGAATGCTCCGAGAGTTTTTATAAGCAGTGTGTAATAAATGAGTTAAGATCTCAAGAAAGAGACGCAGAAGGTAGACACCAAATGATTGAGATTCTTAAGAGAGTCCAAGAACAGGATTTGAAGAATTTGGAAGCATTGGAAAGTGATGAGAGTGGCGAAGAAGAAGCATTCGATGAATTAGAAGAACAATTGGACTCGGACGATGATGGAAATGTTAGAAGAAGTTACTATTAATAATAAGAAAAATCCTTCTTCTCTTCCTATTCTTTTTTCATTGTTACTATGTCTTTTAGATACCAGATTTAGAAAAGAGACTACACAATGTAAATTTAGATAATGCAGATGAGGTATGGTCTGCATTAACAGATGCAGAAAGACAAGAGTTTGAGGCTCTTGTTAAAAATGGTGAAATTGAGAGAATTCTACCACAATGGATTCCATGGTGGACCTACCATATTAAGAAGAAATTAGTACAGGACTTGGATGAAAAGAATAATGAGGACACAGTGAAGCTGCCTCTAATAATAGATGTTCCAATATTTAATGAGTTACAGGTAACTTTTAGAAATATCATAAACTAACAGAAGAATTTGAAACTTTTCTATGTTACAGAAAGCATCTCCGAATGTTCAGTTCAATGTAATAAACGTTATCTATGCATATGCATACATAGCAAATTATTATAATGGCGATTATTTAAACTGTCCAGTAGAAGCAACAGTCGTTTTTTTAGATCTTTGTGATAATATGAAATTGAATAAAGTTTACGAAAATTCTGAATCGGCAATAGCTTCTGTTATTCACAGAATCACCAATGTAAGTATGAGTAATACAATTGAAAGACAACAGAGAAAGTTGACAAGTTTACTTATTGCTTGCAGTGTAATTGGTTGCCACAAGATGAACAAACTTTATTAGCTTTTAAGGAAGCTGGGAATGCAATAATGTTTGGACCAGATGAGAAAAATAAATATCTTTATGTGGCTGTTGCCTTTTCGCAGTTACATAGACTGTTCTCAGCAGCGAAGGAAGAAATATCAAAAAGTAAAAATAAAACTGGGAATAAGGAGTTCTCTGCAAAGTTTGCCCAGAGATACAATGCTGACAATATAAATTTGTCGAAAAAGATGCTTCTTTTATATTGTAAAAAGTTAGAGTATTATATATCATGGGTTAAAAGTTGTAACATAAGTCTGTGTAAATAGCTAAACTTAAGTTTGTACTATCAGTCTTTTGTTCATATTGTTGATAAATAATTAAACACTAACGTTTGGAAATAAATAAAAAGATAAATTCAAAGAAATTGTCTATCCGATTACATGCAATCAAATCGAATTTTGTTAA
>SHCU01000124.1:139704-154080 GCA_004307685.1 Ceratina australensis
ATATTGTTGATAAATAATTGAACACTAACGTTTGGAAATAAATAAAAAGATAAATTCAAAGAAATTGTCTATCCGATTACATGCAATCAAATCGAATTTTGTTAAAATTGAAATTAATGTTTAACATATTCACTCACCGAGTATCCTTCACTGCATCTCCTCCTGAATCCTTCTCATGCAGTTACTAAGTAGAGGCATATAAACACTAAACTTGTAACGTGTAAAATAATGTATTTTATTCCTGCACCAGCATTTCACTACAAATAATTTATTTATTTATATATTTCACTTTTTTAACAGCCCCGAACGGAACAGCAAGCTCACTACGAACGATACAAAGCAAACTTCGACTTCGAGTTGAATCGAAAACGAAATCGATATATCTATATATTTCAACGAAATGTTAATGTGTGGGTATGCTTTTTGAATCAGAGGGAATACCTGTGAGTTCCCAATTTCCAAACTTCTCGCGTTTTTCCATAATTAGATAATTAGAAGAAAATGTATAGTATCCGTTTTGCAGATATCATCAAAATCTTTAACTTTTATTTAAAATATCTCTCGCAAACGTGACGATTTATCTAATCGAATCGAAAAAATAGAAGCTGAAAAAGACATCGAAGTACACGAGACTATTTGCTGTAGAGGTGGGGCAAGGTTTCTCGTCGAATAATGGTAATTAAACGTATATAAATGCGTGAAATGTATGTCTTTGAGAAAATTCTTATTTACATTTGTACAATATGAAAATATATTTCTGCGACTTTAATTACATCTTATTTTAATTGTTTCCGTTCCTCGGCATCCCTTTGGATCGACGCGTAGACTCTGGCAAGAATATCGCCGCATCTACCTTCCACTTTAACAACCGCCAGATCATCAGCCCTGGTTTTCCCGATGTTTATTATGCCGATCGGTTTCCCAGCGCTGTTAGCTTGCAAAGCTATTCTATACCCGGAATAAGTAGTCAATGTGCTTCCAATGATTAACAGAGAATCAGAATGATCAACATTGTACTGTACGCTCTCAACTAATCGTCGTGGAACATTATCCCCGAAAAAGATAATGTCAGGTTTCAGTACACCGCCGCAATTCTCGCACGCTGGTACCTTAAATCCCTCTACTTGCTCCTAATAGAAAAATCAATCGTTCGATCGGTATTTAATCGTTCTAAATGATCAATCAAAACTGTTATATTTACTTGGGAGAGGTCTACGTCTCCATCGGGCCTTATCATCGAAGCGGTCGCGTTTCTCATGTTTGGATTCAATCTATCGAAAACCTCTTGCAAATAATGCCTACATATCCTCTCGTCGCAGTCGAGGCACATTACTTTGAACGCCGTCCCATGTAATTCTATCACTCTTCTGCTACCAGCCTTCGTGTGCAAATTATCAACGTTCTGTGTGACGATGCACCTCACTTTATTCGCATCCTCTATCATTCTCAGTATTTTATGAGCAATGTTTGGTTTCACGGAGGAAAATCTACAGGAGTGACGCACGTTCATCAGTGAAACAAATTATATCCCTTATTTTTTAGTTGATTTAGAAAGGTTACAACCTCGGCCAGCCTACATAGTTTCTGGCCCAGTATCGTCTCCGGATGGCTTCGCTATTACAAAAGTCTTTATACAATACAGGCCTCCTGTTACTTCTCGCATAAAGCCCAACGCCTTCCGATCTGTAATCTGGAATTCCACTTTCTGTGGAGATTCCTGCTCCCGTTACTATGCATAGATTATTGTAATTTTCGATGAAATCCTTTAATTTTAACAAATCGGAGTCTTTAACGGGTGAGGATTTAGGGACGAAGTCAAAATCCGAGTACGTTCTATCTAAAATTAAAATCGTTTTTCAATCTGTAGAAACTTTTTTAATTATGTTCGATAAACATGTTAGAGATTACAGTATATTATAATTTATATCATATTAATAGTAAATGCATTATATATTATAAAATAGGTACTCACACAACGCGGTTCTGACAGTATTTAGAATTTTGTACGAATTCATACAAATACTGTTCACTTCGGGTATCATTTGTAACAATAGAAGTGAAGTAAATGATAAGTGGTAGAGACGAAGAACTATCGATAGCACCATCGATAGGTATCAAATTTCCTCTCTGACATCGATAGCTTTTACTGTCGAGGACTATCGATAGTTTCGCCATTTTAATAGAAAGAGCAGCGCCACAGTATGAAAGAAGAAGAACGCCGGGAAGATTTTTAAGTAACGAGCAAGTTAGTGTCTCCAGCACGTATTTGAATCTGTTTCAATCATGATCATTGATCGAGCATGATCAGTCAACGTACTGATAATATTTCGGATTGACTCGCGGTACTGCCGGAGGAGGCTTCTCGACTACATGAACAGTGACGATGTTATACCGTTTCCGCGACGATTCGATAACAGCTCCGTAGTAAGTCCTCAGGGTGAAGTAATACAGAAACTCAGCGGTTGTCAGTAAAGAATAGCCGAGATGGAGACTGGCGATGCCACCGAACGACACGAGCAGATCGAAATAACCAAATCTGACCTTTCTCTTGTAACGAACAGGTGGCCAATTCATCAGCGACAGAGAATTCTTCTTTTTACCGATAGTTTCCCTTGCCAAACTGTACGACGTGTGATCGCAATGGTTAAAGCACTTGCACTCGGTCACGTTGAACGGCACGGTGTTCAAGCAGGAATATTTCCGGAGGGAACACTCGGTTTTATCGGTGAGCGATAAAAACCATGGTAAACATCGACAATGCGCGAACACTTTCTCCATAAAACATTTTAACTCGCAATTTTGAACCCGATCGTCGTAAGTGCATTTGCGTTGCTCCAGACGCAAATAATGGACGGCGGAAGTCGTGTACGTTATGTCGGCGACAAATTCGGTTTCTATCGGTACAATCCTTGTGAACGGGCTTTCCAAGCCTTTTATCGGATACGAATTCTTCACTTGGATGAAATAATACCTGCAATCGAAAACTGCAATTGAAATTGCTGCTCTTCCAACATGGTACGATTTTGCAAATATTTAGTATTTACTCTAGAGGCAAGTTTGGAATTATATACTCGAAACTGTATGCAACATCCGTCTGTTGAAGCGGTTCTAAATTCGCTGTCGCGCAACAGGCGCCGAAATAAAATGCTTTTTTAAACACTTTCTCGCACGACACGTTTACTCCCCTGTAAGAATTTCGACGATTTTTTTGCATTTTAATATTTGTAGTTACATCTTTAATTAAGCGAGCTCTTACGTACTTGTACACGCAATCACTGATCAGGGAACTGCAATTCGGCATCATTATTTCGAACATGTGGCGAAAGTTGTTTCTATGCATATCGTGCGACGCGTCTATCGTATTTTCTTCCCCGTAAGCCCAATTGTACACTTGCTCGTAAATTCGCATATCCTCCTGCGTCACGAACCAATTAATTTTTTATTTCGACAACGAATCCCGAGCACGTTACCTTGCGAACATACGAATGATTCATGTGTTTCCATTGAGCGCACAGGACTAAGTCGGGAAATGGGATCTTGATATGAGACGACTTTATGTCCAACTCAATTATGGTCGGGTCACTTTGGAACTTTTCCATGATATCCATAATTACGAGCAAAGTCAAGACCACAGATATCAGCGACAAGCAGAACCATACCATTCTGTCAAGCAACCAATAGTTTAGAAGCAGAGAGCCACCAGGGCAAAGTCATTGTACGCACGTATTTCTTTTGTTTTATGTATGTATGTACCTTTCCCATTTCGGTCGTGTAGGATCTACGAAATAAGGAACGCCGTGTAAACTGTTTTCCAGAAAATACTCCCTCGCTCGGAGTTTTAAACTGTTCCGCAATTCGCTTAACGATGGTTTATAGTTGTACTTCATATCGGTGCGGCGCGAACGACGGTACGCTGTTATTAAATGAACGGATCGACTAGGATACGCTCTAATAAAATCGCGTGCTAACTTCCTACGCATCTATTATGGATATTTGCGATAGAAATAATTAATCGAGGAGAGAGCATTAAAACTGGATGACAGATCGTATCGAGCGAATTAAGATTGCGATCCACGTGATTATAAATTCGAATCGGTTCCATAGAATAGTCGTGCAATTTCAATAAACCGTAAAATACTTTGGGTTTATTATCGTTTCGATTGGACGTTTCGCGGACAGGAAACCGTCGATAATTATGGTTTTGTTCGATGTATTGTCTCTCGGTTTTTCCAGTTGCAACTCGTCGTTTAAGAATCGGAAGCACAAACACTTCTCATCTTCGTGGCAGGTTCTTTATTATTTTAAACCAGCCCCACTTACGGCTACCATCTGCCTGCATGCCGGCGTTGTTCCGGTGTCCAAACCTCGCGAACCGACCGGCTGTGACGCCGCCACCCTCTTCGTCGGGTCAACCTTAAGAATACGACGCGTCTACGTGTCAAGGAAGGAACCTCCTTACGTCTGTCAAACATCGCCTAAGTAAACATGCACAAATTGACGAACCTTACTAAACAAATAAACAGCCGCGAGCAAAGGATCGGGATAAGGTTCGTTGTCACACAGACAATTTGTTGAGACTCTCGGTTCAGAATCTGTTTAATCGATTACTAATAGTTGCCCGGTTAGTCATCGACGAACGGTACAAAATTGCGAGACGAACGGAAGGAAATTCCCTTTGTTCCCTGAAAATACTTCGGGGAAAAAAAAGCGGCGCTATTCTTGCCTCCAGGTGTGAGCCTGTAACGCCAATGTAAATATACAACACTTACGCCATCCCGGTGTTAGCCTCTTCGAAAACTATATTAACGTATGCCCCCGGCCTCGACGGCATCGTTCTCCTCGATTTACGTAATTCCACTAATTTTTAATTAATCGAGATTACGCGAACACGAGCAACCGTCCGAGCGTTCGTGACTCCTCGAATCGGCTTGTTTATCGCGATCAGAAGCTGAAAAGTCAAGTTATTCATGAACAGCGAAACATGGTGGGGAATAAACGCTATCAAACCGATCGGAGCGAGATGCGCGTAGTTGCTCGAGCAATATCAAAGCGTGTCTTCTTATCCGAATGAAAAATAGCTATATTTAAAAAACGAGCTCGAGTAACCAATAAGGCAAATGAGATTCTCTCGGATCCTCGAGGGATATTTCATCCTTCGGGTACTTAACGCATCTATAATATGCCCACTCGTCGATTTAACTCGGTAAAGCTTGGCACGTGTCAGAGATTAAAGCCGCGAAACAAGAAGCGCTCCGCCCTTAAGTCGGCCTGAAAAAGGAACGAGATTACGGTAGCGTAGGTCGAGCCTCGCCGACGATGAACCACGTTCGTAAGCCGTATGTATGGAGATCCTTGCCTCTCCCGCTCGGCCGTGCCCACGGACAACTGAGATTCGTTCCCTGCGTGTGCGTGTGCTCTTCCAGTTCCTTCTGTCTCTTGCGTATCGCCGCGATGCGAGGGAGCTCGTCAGACGCGCTCGTTAGTCGCTCTTTAGTTTCGAATAAGCATCCGTCCGAGACAGAGGATCTTCCGGCTTAACTGACCCTACGACCAACCCTTTCTCGTTCTCGAGGGCAAGCAAACTTCTCCGCGTCGTACATCGGACAATTCTCATTTTAATTTACCGCTCAGTTTCGAGCAGGTGAAGACGACTCTTTTCGCACCCTCGTACCTGCGGCTCTACGCGATCGTCACCAAGCGAGATTGAAACCGAGGAAAACTGCGATCGCGGGTCAACATTTGATCTTTGATCGATACGAGACCGTTGGTCCACGTGCGATGCAAATGATCGAATTGTTGCCAGTTGTTACTGTGTGAGCTACGCGTGAATCGGCTAGTGTCGCGTAGCGAGATCGGTCGGTGCCGAATGGCCACTGTTATTACGGTGACTCTCAACAATTTCGAGTTCGACGATGGATCATGAGAAGCTACGGACTTCGTCGTAATTCGAGCGGATCGCGTTAAGAGAGGGTGGCTTGGCTTTCTCGTCCATTTTGGTTCCCGAACGAACGATGGAACGACGACGAGTGCCGCGAAGAAGAGGCCTATCCTCTGCAGAAGTCAGACCGGGTAAAACGACTTATTAATCAAACCTCTCCCTTCGATCATGTTTTCTTGTGTGAGACACGTGAACCGGGGCGAACGTGTGACACAGATAATAGTTACAATAAACATGATAAACGAGTCGACGAATTAAAAACAATACAAATCCCTCGCCTGACTCATCGTACCGGTTTTGCGCCGTATAGAAGCGAACAGAAAAAAGATCTCAAATTCATCGTTTCCCTAATCTTTACGCGTACGATTTATCTGTGTCTATCTTTACGCTCATTTTCTCCCTATAGTTTACCGCGAAACGTAACACGTCCGTGAAAAGCATGCATCCAGCTTTCGAAGCTTGTTGAATTTACGCCAATTTGAACGGTCGAGATAATTACCGCCGCCGTTACCGTTAGTTTTTCGCAAGTTCCACCTTCGCTCTATTCCGGTAATATCTAATTAGTAAGCTCGTATATTTTTTAATCTGTTGGAGATAAAGCCAGCTGGTATATCTACGTCGGAACAAATCTGAGCTCCCAAAAAAAGAGACCAGCTATATTTTTCTGGCTTATCTTCAATATCGACGCGTTCGACCTTCCCCGATAACGCTAACCCGAGATGATAACCACGCGCAGCATCCAAATCTCCAGAACTGTTTTGGTAGACGAACCCCACCCACGCGTCCACAATGCCCCTATTGTATAGTCTCTGCTAAACCTCGGATTTGCAAATAAATCGCGGGTGCATATATCTCGTTTCCAAAACCGTCGAAACAATCCTAACCGATAGCTGGAATTAGCCCTTGTGTTCGGTTTCAACGAGACGGTCTAAATAAACCTGTTTTTAAAAAGAAATCTAGTAATTGACCGGCAGTGTTTGCGTCGAGTCACGCACGATATCGCGGGTCATTTGTATAACCATCGATTCTATCCGAGGAGCAAAGTTCACTAACGATGTAGGTGACATGCTCGACGAATCTACGTATATTCCACGTACGTAGCGTTGATACATTCCAATCGAACGGAGATGATGTTTAGCGTGAAGAGGCTGATCGACGGCAATGGTTCGTCGCGTGCCTCCCGACGACCAGCCACCGTTCCCGGCTCCCTAGGACACCCTGGATGTTTACGCGAATGCTTAACTCTCTTCGTAGTAAACGAAGTTCGAGTAGAAATCGAGCGATCCTCGTAAAGACCCGTAGAAAGGGAAGGAATACGAGAGGGCGATAATACGAGGTACACATAGCGAGACTCGTTGTCGAGGAGCGCTGACCGCAGAGATAACGCTTTGACCCGTTACAAGCTTCAACCACGAAATGAATGCCTTCACTGTCTCTCGAGTCTCGGGGCCCGATCCAAATATGTAGCCCTTTTTCTTACCAGCTCGCCCTTTATTTCGAACACCGCGTAAATTCGACGGGACCACCTTAAACACGGCCACTGGCCGTTCTCGAAGTCTCTTCTCGGAAACGGCTGCGACTCGAGGCGCCGACGCATCGCTTTCCTCGTTTTACAAACGTGCGCATTGAAATCAATCATATCGTTCGCGATAAAATGTTTTCGGTTTGTCCCAAATAAGTAAGCGTGGTACATACATGGCTACGAGCCAACAGTCGCGATAACGCGTGAATATTGTTACACAGAATTATCAGCGTCCAGCCAACAGTCGGAAGTAACAGTCAGGCTGTTGACGCCGATCAACGGGAACGCGGAGATCACGGGATGCAAAGATCGGCCTCACATCTGTGGAAAGGAGGCGGCCTGCCGTAGCTACCAAGACGAAACCTCGAAGTGTGTCTGCCCGCACGATCTCTCCTCGCCCACGTCAGACTTGAAGTGTCCGAATCGTCTTACAGGTAGACATTATTTCGTTCGTATCGTACGTTGAAGCAAACGTTGCTCTGATCTTAACGATCGTCACAGTTCCGTTGACGCCCCGGCCTATACCCAACATAATACCTCCCAGTGGTAACGCTACCAACGGTACCGCTCTTCCGGAAGCCGAACAGGTGACTGATCGTTTCTATCTAATTTATTCGTCGATTTGCAATTACCTATTCGTGGAAGCTCATTCGGCGGTTCAACAGGTGGAGCGGGTCAGACAAAGGGTACCTGAAATAGTAGGGATTGCCATAGCCTTCGTAGCCGTATTAGCGATATTAATCGTTATAGTCTACTGTGTGAGGAAGCGGAGTTACAACGTGAAATCACCGAGGAACTCCCTGGATGTAAGTGTCGACCGAACTGTCGATTACGAGAGTCTAACTGAACGATGATTCAACCTATAAATATCTACTCTCCAGGGAACGCCGATGAACTTGAAGAAGGGATTGCTGTTAGCGAATAAGTACACACCTAATCCACAGTATTTCAGTTGCGCCTCGCCGGAGGTGCCGATCTTGCAGCGCGAGTCTCTCTTATTCCTGCAGGACATCGGCGAGGGATGTTTTGGAAAAGTGTACAAAGGTTCGAGTTCATACGCTTGTAAAAATTGCACGCGATGTTCGATGAAACGGCAGTTACACCGCGATAAGAAGCTCTCATTTAAAGTTGCATGCTTTAATTGTTAGGAGAATGCTGTACCGAGGACTCGAAAGAGATCGTCGCGATAAAAGTGCTGAAGGACAGCGCGTCGCGCGAAGCCGAGGAGGATTTCATGCGAGAGGTGGACATCATGTCAACGTTCCGGCACAGAAATATCCTGTCGCTGAAAGGAGTGGTCCTGCGAGAGGGTAACAATAGCCCGTGGATGGTTTTCGAGTACATGCCTTTCGGGGATCTGGCAGAGGTGTTGAGATCAAACTCGAGAGCGCTCAGGTCGACGAAGCCCGGGTTGGAACCCTTGACTCAGGTAAATCTTTTCGATCGAACAAACTAAATCTATGATCGAAGTTGTAACGCAACGTAACGGTCGATAAGTTGCGCGATTGCATCTGTTCCAGGAATCTCTACATTGGATAACGATACAAATTGCAGCTGGTATGACTTATCTCTCGGGTCAAAGGTTCGTCCATAGAGATTTGGCCTGCAGAAATTGTCTGGTCGGTTTCGATCTCGTCGTCAAGATCGCAGATTTCGGAATGTCGCGGGACGTCTACACCTGCGATTACTACAAAGTAATTATATATGCTCACGTGATATGAAACATTGTCACAACTGAATTTTTCTTTGCTCTTCGTTCGTTCAGATAGGAGGATCTCGACTTTTACCTGTGCGATGGATGTCGCCGGAAAGCGTGATGTACGGTCGTTTCACGTTAGAAAGCGATGTGTGGAGCTTCGGTGTCGTTTTATGGGAAGTGTACTCGTTCGGCAAGCAACCATACTACGGGCACAACAACGAGGAAGTAAGTACACGATGAAGTAAAATGATAAGTACCCAACGACCGACGTACGATCAAATTTAATCGCATGATGCGATTGCAGGTAGTCAAGTTAATTTTCCAAGGGATAATGCTGATCCCTCCGGAAGGGTGTCCACCATTCGTGTGCCAACTAATGCGCGAATGCTGGAAGACAGACCCTAAGGATAGGATCAAGTTCCCGGAGATATTGGACAGGCTGGAAAAAGTCAAAGGGAAATCCATTGAGCAGGACACCCTGCCCAGGCCACCTCAGGGCCCGGTCACAATACGTACACCGGACCTATTGGATCCCGACGGTTACTTACTGCCTGCTCCGGCCAAACCGCGTGAATACTTGCAAACTTTACCAGCTTTGTTGGGAAATTGATTCCTAATCAGATCGACATTGTCTATGAAACAGATTTCACGAAACCGTTGGTTTGGAACAAGTGGGAAAAAAGAATTCCGTGAAAATACCTCTGTAAAAGGTAACAATCGTTCCTCCGCTACCCATACATCTTTTATAGGGTCCGAAAGACTGATAAAGATCGATCTTGAAGTTATTCTTGAACAGATCAGACTTACTTTATCACATGTACAGATTAATCATAGACGGTAGTCTTCCACGTTAACGATAAACGGTTTCGTCGAGCTAACAAATGTAATCGATTTGTTACAACGGAATTGTTGTAATAATTGAAAGAAGAAAATCAGGGAAGCGGCGGAAATTTGAAGCGAGCAGTTCGCTGCCCAGAAAATAGTATTAATACTTTGTAATTCTTAGCGTAGCATACTCGAATTAATTTATTACCGCATTTGTAATCAACTATTAACGATTCCTGATTGTAAGACGTTGAATCTGACCTAATGTAAATACACGTTATTGTTACTTGGCGTTTTGTTCCGTTGAATCGTTCTCACGAGATCCTTCACAAGTACGTTGTTGGAGCTCGCGCCAACGGGATAAAACGAAAAGATGAACACGCACAGCGTGGAACGACGGGGGAAACATTGTTGCTGTGATACGATAGTCTTTTTTATTCGGAGACGTGAAATGAAACGCGAGCGTGTTCTAGAAAACAGTGGCGAGAACTGGCAGTGTGCACGGTTACCAGTTTGACGCGTTCCAAGTTCGACGGATCTCCATGATGTTCGATGATTGCATATTTCTGTCGTTGCGGTTCCCACAGAAATTGTGGCGAATCGTGAACGAGTGCAAGAGCGGCGCGATACGTTGGAGTCTGCACGGTAACACGATTCTTCTCGACTACAAGAAGTTTCAGGAACAGTACCTTCACGCGGGCAATTCTATCTTCAAAACGAAGAACATTACCAGCTTCATACGGCAGCTGAACCTTTACGGTTTCCGGAAGGTGACGTCGCACAACCGGGACCCGATATGCAACTCGCACAACCCGGACGTGCACGAGTTCCTACACGAGAACTTTCGCACCGGCCGACCAGATCTCCTGTCGAGGGTCTACCGAAAGACCACCGGAAAGCTCAAACGCGATTGTCAACGCGTCAAAACTAGAGTCACTGAACAGAGTTGTGAGAGCAAGGACTCCGATCATCGTGTGTCGCGGTTGCACACGTGCCGGGTAACTAATTTCAACTTTTTCAACCTCGTTAGAACGAGCCTGCGAAAAACTCGACGACGGAGTCGTTACCGCGCGATACGGGCCATCGATCACATCGCACTTTTGTTTGAGCGTCGATCTTTCACTCTTGAATTGCTTTCCAGTTGGCGTTGACGAAAGCTTTAGAACAGATATCACGGGAGTATCAACGAACGAATCATGTAATAAGGAACGAGAATTCTTTAAATTCCCCTCAGAAAGGTAGCAAAGCCCGATCGAACAACACGTATCTTTTTTACATGGAATTAACGTGGATAAGAAATTATATTTAAACCGTACGATGTAATTTCAGTATTTAGTCTGGGTTTATATACCCCGCAAAATCATGAACCTCCTATAGACTGGATCGCGAAATATGCGGTGCCGATCGTGTCTAGAAAGGAGAACACTTCCGAACCACAAGTCGCACCTAGCAACGTCTACCTGACCGACTGGAAAATCTCAAAAAATATCAATTGAATGTGTGAATATTTTTTCAAAACATTAATTGTCCGTAACTATATTTAATTAATTATCCTTAAGATAATAATAGTAATATAAAATGATGCACGAATATCGTTTATATCGAGTGTATAATAAAAATTTATTTATCGATATATAACAATTTCTATGCTACGTATCTCTACTTGTTGCAGGTCGTTCGGATACCTTGCTTTTGTCTTGGTGCTTTTTATGCCTCTCTAAAAAATTCTTGAACGATTCTGCCTCCCTTTTCTCCTCCTCTTCTTCGTCTTGCTGCTCATTAAATGGATTCTCTGTGCCATCTTCATCTTCGCTGGACTCATTGCCCGCGTGCTTCAGATACACGTCTGAAATTTCTCTGCCACTACTGATCGTCGATACCAATGGCACACTGTCTCCCGTAGCTTCTCTGGCTGCTTTCTCAACCTGTTCCTTTTCTGCTTTCAGTCTCTGCGCGTCGCGCTTCAACTTCATTTTCTCCCAATCTTTCCTGTAATCCCTTTAACAAAAAAATTGTTTTCTGTGTTAAATGTATCTTGTTCATTGGAAATATACGAATAAGCTACCTTTCGTATTCCTCCGCAGCGTCGCGGACGAGATCGAGGAATTTTCCGATGCCAGCCCCTGTCGCGGCGGAAACACCGCAGCTACGTAAATGACAATAAAACTCGTCAAGTGTCAGAGACATACTGCGCGTCAAATTGCCGATGTAACTTGTCTCTGATTCCAAAGCTTCCTGGAATGCTTCAAAGTCTTGCATCCAGTCCACAGCGTAGCTATGCTCGACGATATCGATCTTACAAAAATAATCAGATAGTGTTTCACTCACTGATCGAGGAAACGTTGTTCCTTATTACTTTCAGGTAGAAACTCATTCAAATTACCTTGTTCATGGCAACAATGAAAGGCAGTTTGGTCTTATAAAATATCGAACAAGCGTACAGCATGTTGGACATGAATGTCACTGGATTCACGCTTCTCACAGTATCTAATACGTAAACAACGATCGTTGGAAACTGAGAAGCCAAGGCTTCCGTTACAATCGTCCCGCTAGCCGACCATGTGAAAACTTCGATCTGTCCAGGGGTATCCAAAATCACGTATTCATGCTCCTTGCCAGCTTTATCGATAAGTTCTATGACTTGATCGAACTTGGTAGAGAAAAGATTCAAAGCAGTGACGATGCCACCGTTCGGACCTAAGCTGTATTGTTTCATCACCTCCTTGTAATTGACCGTATCCCTGATATCTAAACATTTCACGTTTCATGCGACTGTATTCATGGGAAGTACACAATGACAGTTACCTATGTTAGCTGGATAAGGAACCTCCCTGCACGCAGGATCCAAATTTATTGCATACGGTTTCCCTACGCTGTATAATACTGAAACTAGTCGTTGTACAAATGTGGTTTTTCCTGATCCAGCCATCCCGAGTACGATGATGCACGTCGGTTTCTTCGGCGCATCGGTTTTTGTTGGGACATCGTCCTTAGAGGATTCATGGTTCGTGTCGGTCGAATCAGACATTTTTAAATGTATATATGTCTGAACGATGCCGTAATTTCGAAGATGAGTTAATCTATCGATTTAATATACTAATTCTCTGTACAAATGACGGTTACACGCATCAACTGCCAGCTGATAGCGTCTAGGCATCAACGCGTGTCACTGGTGTCACTGCGCATCATATACCACGCGAAATCCCCCACCTCGCCACATTCGTGCCTACTCGAAAGTGCAAGTTGCGATTTAAAAATCTGAAGACTCACAATAGGTAGATACTTAATTAATCTTAACCGATTGCAAGGTTTGCGTAAGAAATGAACTACTCACGAGATCAGAATGATATCCATGTATTGTACTACTACGGTACATTGATTTACAATTTGATATAATCGATTGAAACTATAGTTAACGTTAATTATTATATGAATTCTTAATTACATCTGTTATGGAAAAACTAATTTATATTTATCATGTAAACGTTAGACATCGGCTGATGATTCTTGTGATAGCGACAGGTTCCCGCTGTACCCACAAATTGCACGTCGCAATTTAACATAAATGCGAGAACTTATAAGTATGAAGTAACGACTTAACGATTCAGTGATTCAGTGCAATAGTGGTACAATGAAAATGGAATATTTCGATATTTATTGGATAACATTGTACAATATAAAAATATTACGTCAATTTTAGATCTACAAAACTTACTGCGTTATTCAATGATGTTTAATACTTCGTTTATGTGATAATTCCGACCTTATAATCCTTTAATTTAAGTATTCTAACATCGAAAAATATATTCACGCAACACTGTAGAACACTGAAATATACACGGTTGATACGCGCTAAGTATCATGATGATTCATCTTACAATTGAAATTCGAATATCGCAAAAGCAATCGAACAGGCACGCACAATCGACAGTCATAACAACTCTAAGAATGACATTGAATAATCGTAACTGTACAGGACACTGCTGGAATGAATCGATAAACTCTAGCCTGATGTCATGATTTCTGATAATTACACCCAATCAATAAGATATCAACTTTACGAAACATAGCTGTACCGATAGATGTGTTTTACGCAAGAGAGATGTTAATCGGTTATAGAGGTACCGTCTCGATGAATAAAAGCTCTACTTTTATTGTTTCTTAGTAAATTATTCCCTGTAGAGTGCGGTAAAGCTAATTGTAAATAAGTAAGTTAATATAGCTTAATGATACATTGCGTTTCATTTAATATATAATTAAATAAAACGCAATTTACTTTTCAGACACACCAAATTAAATCATAATCATAGACTTCAAACTTATTTTATTAAACCTCTAATGCTACAGTGCACGGAGTTTCCCTGTTGAACTTGATGCAGCTTAAGTCGTATT
>SHCU01000124.1:165016-176663 GCA_004307685.1 Ceratina australensis
AAAATTGATAACTAGAAATCATGTTTAAAGTCAAATGATAATAATAGATTGGTTTTTACGATTATTCTTTTTGATTATTGATTACCACTATCCGCAATACGAGACCGTACAACATGCAATTATTGTTACTGAACGAGCTTTTCGAAATAATAAAAAGCGAATCGCTTAGAAGCTTGAAAATAAATGTTTCATCACTGTAGATAGAATTATGTACTTACATTTAGGAACTAGAATGTATCCTCGATTAAACGAGCAACAACAGATTATTCTGCTTTACGGCCCCTTTCGCAAACGCCAATCAATAATTGAGCGGAGCTGAATATTAGGAACGAGTCAATAATTTGTATTTCGAGGACTATATCGAACTTTACGACGGCTTCGGGAACACTTTTTTCTTATTTCACGTAAAAAAGTGTAAATGATACACTGCGGATAGCATGGAACGATTATTTTTAAACTCACCGGTAAAATCCGGCAGATCAAATTGACAATAAGTGAACTTCCGAAAGTAGTTCCCTACAAACTGTTTCCATGACAGCGTCCGCGTAGTAATACACGAAAAACAAATGAGTTAAAAAACATTGAAAAACGTGTTTTATAATTATTGAAAATAGCGTTAATATTATCTGCAGGTTTTAAATGAAAGGACATTGATTTTTGCTAGATGATTCGTGAAATAAAGGAATTAAAAAAAAATTCGATAAACAATCTACTTTCTTTTATCTCAATTCTTATTTCTCTATTGAAATTAAAAAGAATTTATAACTTACACGCAATAAAGTTATTATTGTAAATAAAGGAAATAAGTAACATTGCTGTTGAAATTAAAAGTCCCGCGATACCTCAACTAACTTAATTAATTCCAACCGCCAGATAGCGCTTCAATCAATGGCAAGTATACACTTTCGGACGTAAACATACTTTCTGATTTTATCTTCGCAATCGTCTATAGTAAGAGCGTAAACATTGTTGTTTTGTGCTATTTAACAAATTTCATAATTCAGGATGTCAACCCAAACAGCGCACGTAAGTACACGTACTTGCTTGTACACAATCAAAAGATTGTAAACGACAATAGAAATTGCATGAATTTTTGTCGCAAACTGTTTTTCTAACAGTTAACCTGATTCGTTTCAGGCATCTGACACACTTAGAGTTTTACATTTACCACCGGAACTTTCTAACGAGCGGCGCAACGAATTGTTTAAGAAGTACGGTGCTGTGAAAACGAGGACGCTGAGACCCTCCAAGAAATACACAATAACTTTTGCAAAGTTTCGATCTCAAGAAGCAGCTAGAGGAGCATTGTTACGTCTGCATCAATTAAACGTCAAAGACCACCGTCTGACCGTCGAATATGCCAAGAAGTCTATATCGACAGACAACACAGAAAATGATACTGACAATGAAGAATCTACAAAAGAAGAAAGTAAAAAGGAATCTGTTAATAAATCTAATTTTCAAGCGTTTCTACAAAAATTAAATAGCTGGACAATGAACCAAGTTTTCACACAGCCACCCCCGCCAGATATACAATATAAGTATTCAGCGCCAACAAAGGGCACTTTGATACGGATAGCTATACAGTTATTGAAGGAACCAGTTTTCTATACACAGGTGAGTTACTGACAATATTTAAAATAGAGTTCAGACTAATATATCAAATAGAATTCAGAATAATAGATTTTTCACTTAGGTTTTGCACCTGATGAACAGAATGAATTTGCCACCTCCTTTCGAGGAGCTGGAAGGAGAATTTCCAGCGCTCAAGGAAGTCTACGATATAGAAAAATATAAAGATATATTTATAAAAGAGAGATTATACGAAGAAGGAAATGGTAAAGGCATTTAAATTACAATTTCTCCAGTTATAACTATCGTGCTTACATTTAATATTCAATAGGTGGTAACGAAGAAACAGAAGAGGAAGAATCTGAAATAGAATCGGATGAAGAAGGGAATACAAAACCTCTCGAGATCATCCCTGCAAAAAGGAAACGCCCACAATCTACGAAACGTTTAAAAATTCCCAAGTTCATCAATCCTACGAAACCGATCGTATCTTCAAGTTCTACGCAGAAGATCGTGAAACCGGAAGATATGTTTGAACAAGTAGCGCAACGCAGCGAAACGAAACACCTTAAGATTGAACTGAAGACAGTGGACAAATTGTTAGATACCTCGAATAAAATAGAAGATAATTCGAAAACCACTGCGGATGGTGGCTTTGGATTAATGTTCCCAGCTTCAAAATCTACTGATACTATTGAGAACAAAGAAAAGACTGAGGATGTTGAACAAGTAGTAATTACATCCAAACAATTGGCAGACAACAGAATTTCAGCTAATGGTAAAAACTCTTATGTGCTTAATTAACTCTTATGTTTTTTTTTTTCTCAAAGAATGAGTCAAAACCATGTTTTGCGTTTCTGTTGTAGATCAGAGATTGCTTCCTGTTTTTAAGAAGTATCATCCTGGCAAGCCGTCCAATCGTCTGTACATAAAAAATCTCGCGAAACACGTCGAAGACAAAGATCTTCATTTTATTTATCGAAAATACATAGTACCTGAATTAAAAACTGAGTTTAGGTAAGAGTCAAGCAGAACGTATTGTGTACACATTGAATTACATCGTGTATACATTTAATAACAAATTGTCTCATTTCAGTTACGATGTCCGGCTTATGCAAGAAGGCAGAATGAAAGGTCAAGCATTCGTTACATTGCAAAATGTAGAGCAGGCACAACTGGCGCTGGACGAGACGAACGGTTTTATACTTAAAGATAAACCTATGGTCGTACAGTTTGCCAAAGCAGCAAAGAGTTAATGGACCTATTTCTTTGCATTGCCTTTTTACATTGCCATTGTATTGTTCGTAATCAATGAAGTTTTTAATAAAAGAACGACTTTTCCAACCATTCGATCTCATATATAATAAACCTACAGAACTTTGTATCGAGACTCGTAAGAACTATTTACACGCATGAAGCGCATTTGTCAACACTTGATCAAACACGATGCTTGTAACGTGGATCTTGAGGTCAATGCGGCGAATTGATTAAGTTCGATACTGTTTTCATAAATATACAAAGAATATACGCCGCGAGTACAGCGCACCGATTCTTAACGAAATATCATAATATATAATTTAATAACGTTTTATCGTGCATTTACGTTTATTCCGTGCAGATAAAAGCATAGCCGAAAGCGTGAAATAAATTGTAATTTGATTTACTCGGTGGCGTGTCATAGCCGCGTCAGCGGAGATCGGCGCCCGCCTGGCATCCAGTAATTCCTACGCCTCCCACCAGAGCGCCGTGTTTTGACTTGTTCGATATCCCGTACATCCGTGTATACCGTGTGTGCCGCCGTCTGCGTTTGTAAACGTCCGGTTCACCACTACCCGTCGGGTTGTAACAAACCGTATGTGCTGTCGCCGTCACTCTATTGCCGTCCCTCATTTCCGTCGTCGGCCCCGCACACGTTGACACGTCCGCTGTATTGCCATGGACGTCAGCCTGCTGGTTCAGCATTCACAATACGCGTTACCCGTGGGTATCGTGCTCGTATGCGCGATCCTCGTCTTCGTCTTCGGCTTCAAGAAGGCCGAGCAACCACCTTTCGCACAGCTCTCGGTAGGCTCCGACGTGGACCGGAAATCTGCCACCAAGAAGCGCAGCAAGATCAAAGAGAAGGTTAGCGCGAGGACAGGCATTCGAATTCGAATGCCTTACCTTCGTTCTTTTTTCGAAATCAATTGACGATGAAAACGCGATGATCTATGTTGGATCGCATGCTCTCCATATGGCTGCTTTATTCGTGCCACCGTGTGCGTCTGCACGCACACGCGGTTAATAATCAGCTGATCACGTTGCATAAAAAAAAAAACTCGTTGTCCGGCTCTGTCAGTCTAATTTAATTACATGCAGCACCTTTCATCTCTTTATACGTTTGCGAAAGAATATTGTCGACGAAGTAGAGCAGCAGAATGTTGTCATAATTCTAGGTTTGTCTCTGTTTTACAGAAATCTGCTAATGGCCAAGTTACAACTGAGAAGGCGAGTCCTGCTAAGAAAACTGTATCAGCGAAAACAGATGCTTCTAAGAAAGCTGTGCCTAAATCGGATGAAATCGAAGGAAAGCTGAAGGAAAGGAAGCAGGATGATAACAAGATTTCTGCAACCAAGAAAGAGAAGGATCAGGCAATGACTAAAGTCGGCAAGGAAAACAAAACTGAGCAAGTGAAAAATAAGAAGAACCTGAAGAGTCTGTTCCAAGAGAAGCCAGTAGATTTTGACGAAGGTAAAATTTCATTATCTATTATCCGAATCAAACTGATCTTATGTTTCTAACGCAGGAGACTGGGAACAAGCTTATTCCAGGAAAGATAAGAAGCATAAGAAGAAAGAAGAGGAATCTCCTTCGAAGAGAAACAAGAAGAGTGGTAAAAAAGCTGATTTGATCAACGAAGAGGTAGCTAAGCAGACTAAGATTCCTGAAAAGGTAGAGATTAAAGACAAAGTAGTTAAGGAAACGGAAAACAAGGAGTTGAAGGAGAAGGAGAAGGAGAAGAAAGAAGTGACACTTACACCTATTTCTGACGAGGAACCACCTAAAGAGAAGGAGCAGCAAAGAGAAGAGCAACCTAAGGTATTTAAGAAAATACATTTTGAGCTTGCACTACTTTTATCATTTAGTAAAAAATTTCGCTAATAAAGAAGGATATCTGTTTCATTCAAGAATGGAAAGGCGGAGAAGGAAGAGAAGAAAAGTGGAAAGTCAAAGAAGAATAAGAAGGTTTCTGAGAGTGAAAGTACTCCTGTAACTGTACCATCTACGCCGAAAGTAGATAACAAAGTGCAGGAGCAAAGGACAAAAAGCAAAGATAACAGCGCAGAGAAGGATCCGGATAACTCTCAAGAAAAGAATCCAATAATCACGCAGACGGAAACGCAAACGGAAGAGAAGACTGGCCCCGTGTTCGACGAGCTAGGAGGTAAAATTATCTTTGAATTTGCATGCTTTAAGGCTGATTGAATTTGAAGTTTATAGTTGAACATAAATATGTTTCAGATGTCTGGACAGAAGCCAAGCCACAAAAAAAAAGTAAAAAAAAAGCTCGTAAAGATAACTGAGGGTAATTGTAAATGTTATGAAAATTACGTTCCTCCTGACGGGGAATAGAGTGAGAATCCTGCTTGGTCCAAACGACATGTGTCATTTCGGACTTCACAGGTGTGTTTCAAGTGACTTACCAATCAACCACCTGACCAAATTGTTCCTTTCCCCCTGTACATAATGCCAATTGGACTAGGTTGTTCGATCAAGTTATATTTTATAGATTTCATGACTACAGGTGCATAAATGTTAACGTATGAAGAAAAAGTCGTTGGGCAAGACTTCTTCGACATACTTATTATTTTTTGGGTTAGCGAAGCTGCCTTGCATTTAACGAAAGAGGCATAAGTCATAGTTCCCGCAAAATAGCTACTGTGAGTGTCGTTTAAAAATTTCAATGTTTTTAGGTATTTTCGTATACGTAAACGTACTATGTTTGCATTCATTTATACCATTTCACAGAAATGTTGGAACATGAGTCGTTAGCAATTAGTACTTATGTCTTTTACGTTTCGCCGAAGAAATAGAATATTTTTTCTTTTAGTTTTCACATAATTCATATTATCGACATATTAAATACCGATCTTATACGTTAAGTACCGCAGTTGATTTAAGTGTTGTTTGTAGATGCGAACGGTTGATAGCCAAAACTTGGAAAGTATAAGGTATCCTTCGAAACAATAATAAAGTGCAGGACAATCTCTACTAGAGAAAAGTTTACATTACTGATGTACGTGTCTTTCTCAATGTGGTACCGAGAAAACATATTTTCATATGTTTATTTCTAAATTACACATGCTTTGAAATAATATATAATGTTTTTCTTTGATGGTACATCGGTAATGGATTTTAAGGGTCGATGTTTGTTAAATAAGGAAGAATCTATAACAAAATTTTGTGCCAAGCTGTGAAAACGATAAAGGTACAGCGAAAGTCACGACATAAAATTTATTTCAATTTCATTAGAATTTTGCACAAATATTTTTATTTCTTACGTTAATTTTTTGTCACGATGGCTGGTATATATCAAATGTATAAAGTGTATTCAAAAAATTATACACTGACTTTCGACGTACTTGATATACCGTATGGGAAGGAAAATATTGTTTTCCATATAAAATGGAACGAGTTTCAGGTTGTACGTTGGACAGACAAATAATTGAAATTATTTCGTCGATTTTTAATGATTCACGAACACTGATCCAGCCGTTCACATTTCATGCCATGTATAAAGTATATTAAGTGAGCGTATTGATTACACATTAAAAGTTGTCTCTAAACGAACTTTGATCCAACGTAATAACGGTTATTTAAACGTTGATATATATTGCATATTATGTATAGTAATATCATTTATAGAATTGCAAGATTTTAACTGTATCAGAGCTGCAATTCCTTGGGGGACAGATTAGATAATGGGAATATCTTTGAGAAACGTAAAAATCAAAGTATGTATTAAGAGTTCTTTGGCTTCTATTTTCTGAAGAGACGAGAAAACTAAATAAAAATTCAGCTAGCGAAGTGACGTTAACCGCGTCGTTGATTCGACGATCTACGCGGTAACGTCATTTGCACGAAATGATTTATTAATTAGCGTTATATGTTAATACGTAAAGTTTCGATGATTAGTGGGGAGAGATAAGGAAAGATTATTTAGAGTGTATGGCCAATATTGTGATAAGTATACTATATACCTGAGCGTTACACGGACGTTGTAAAATAGTATTATTAAATAATACTATCGTTTATAGTTTTTACTTATGAAAATGAAATGAAGAATATTTGTTTAAATAGCTATTCATATTTTTTCTACTTTATCCTTAATACATTTTCAAAGAAAAAGATGTTTGTCATAATTGTATAGTCGCGATCATTTATCAATATTTCGTATATGTTCAAATTCTTCACTGTAGGATATATTCGTAAGCATTTTCTGTGGACGAATATAACTTTCAAACGAGCTTCAATCATATATATATACATATATATTTATATAATAGTGGAATCATGGATCATTATCATTGAAATCAAATGGAACACAATCTCTGTCTGTGTCCCTTTGCGTGCCAAAAGTACATTCTACTCTTGTACAATAATTTTTGGTAATGAAAACACATTGATGTTCATTCGCCTACTCATAATTAATATTATCAATCATTCTCTTTATTTCTACGTCGAATAGACTATCAACTGCTTGTAACTATTCGATCAAATCGTTGAGTTTTATTGTTTGCAACATAAGTAAACGGCACTACGCGATCCTTATGTTGTTTTCATTGATATTTTATTAGTTATCTATTACATTGATAATTGATTAAATGAATTGGAGTGGAATAATTACGAATGGCAGCGTAAGTGTTCAACGCTGCATCAAATATTCATTCGCGTACTTAAGTTTTAATTGGAACAATTTGAGCAGCTAGGTATTTGAGGTAGCAGATATTTTTATAAATAATAATATTCTTCGAGTCGCTGCGACTCGTGAGGCAATGACAGAAGTAGGGAGGAAATCGACTCGGCTGACCTGTTCGAAAATCACGCGGACATTCCGAAACAGGCGTCAAACAGAATAATGTCATATTTTGAATAAGATTTATACGCACTTTATTCGTGTCTATCCTTAAACTGAATGTTGACGTGAATCGCTATGAAAACTTACTATTTACAGTATGTAAGGTAAACGATAACTGCACGCGAAGTTGAAAAAGCTGATGTCCCGGGCTGATAGCTGATATCCTCTCCAATAAGTTTAATTGCAGAAATATTACATATTGCTCTTGTACATATACATACGTTGTATGTTGCTCAGCAATGTTCTTTTGATTGTGTGTATGTGTGCAATTTGATTACATATATACCAGATCTAGAAGTGGCAGTAAATGCATGAAGCAATTTAATAGTATCGTTTTGTGTAAATAGGTAGTGTTAAGTGTCAAAACTATCGATCAATGTCCAACAAAATTAAAGATGTTCTCGTCCTTGTTTTCCATGAACTTTGATTCAATTACATTTCGCTGAGGACAAAAGGTCTGCTCTTCGAATTTGAAACTTCAGAGGCCTACCGCTTGTAATGTTACTATTTACGCTGATGGGTAACACTTCAGAACTCTGAGAATAAATAAATTACCGGGGTTATAATAAAGTTTAATAAATTCAGAATATTACTTCGCGCGATTATTTAAGTTGTATTTTATTCACCAAAAGGATTAGTATAGTTATCAGTATAATACGATATCTATATAAATACATTTGTGTAAAATGTGTGTTTTCCGGTCAGTTCAAATAATATTATTATAATAATAATAATACATGTAGCGTATGACGTAACGTTAAGATGCAGTATCGGTGTTACAAATTTCGATGAATTATAATTAGAAATATTTTGTTTCCTGCGTCGTCGATGCCGTTGTCATTCGGAAACAGTGCGGTTGATAAAAATTGGTTCGGGATTTTTGTTTGTTAGAAAATCGTACGACGGAAACAGAATATTTCCTAGTTTCAATAATTTTCGTTAGACTGGGTAGAGAAGTACGTATAAGGGAATAAAATGGATCACAGAGATATAAACAAAGAGGCGAAGGGGAATAAAAATGAAATGAGGAATAAAAATTATATTTTTCCAACATTCAGTCGCAACTATTCACTGCGCCCGCCCGACAAGACTTCATTGCTGTTACAACGCTTTGTACATACGTATTTAATTGTCGCTACACTTCTTACATATTGTATAAGGGAGGCTGACTAAAGTCATGTTAACAACTCGAAGTATGTCGTTTCGAAGGGACCACAGAATATGGACAAATAATAAAATCTACGGAATCTCATTTTACTTATTCATATACTCATCCTACATCATTGCTTGCCTCGGCTTCTACCTTCAGCATCGACTGTATTTACAGTATTGTTAGCATGTGCATATTCGTGTTAAAAGTGAACTTGAATATTGTATTTAATTTGTTTATATCGATCGTATCTCCTCCTCGTTATTTAATACGAAATTTCTTACTATATTTGCTACACTTCCTCTTAAACGGTTTAGCAGGTTTTTCGCCCTCGTTACTCTCCGATTTAACGTTCTTCTTCACTGGCTCATTGACCATAGATTTCATCCCTTTGCTTCGAACCAGTAGTCTGCCCCTTTTTCTGGGCGATTTATTCCTACTCTTTTTCTTCGTCTTGCGCTTTTTCTTACGATCCATATTGGCTATTATCGCTTCCGTGTCGGCGGACACCTTTATCTTCGGTTGTTGAGCGGCAACGTTGACTCTCACGTACAAGTCGTACATAACGTCCCCGCAGAACTCACCGAAGCAGTATTCCTCGCCGCATTCCGTGCAAATTTTCACGCTACTCTCGATTATACCGATTCGGTTTTTACTACGTCTGATGGGGCTCACGGTCGATCGTCGCTCCTTGGCGATGGTACGCGCTTCCAATTTTCCCATTTCCACCTGAGACCAAGAGTCAGCGTAAAACGCAAAGGTGGGAGAAAGATGTCAGAATAAAATAAATACCAGTCTGGAAAATAACTCCTCGTCTTGTCTATTCTTCGGTCTGATAGGCGTTAACATTCTCCAGTCGATAGCAACCTGTTGCAGTTCACTGAGATTCAAACCTCTCATGTCCGGAGGGATTGGATTACCGTAATTCCACTCTTTCCCGAATGCTTTCAACTCTTTTCGGGTCGGCTTCCACGAAAATTCTTTATCACGCACCTTCGTATCTTCTCTCTTCACCTATAGCAATAAGAAAAAAGGCTATAATTCGGTCAGTCATTCTTTTTATTTTACAGAATTATTCTGATGACTCGGACTTTTTCGGTTTTAATTTTGAACTCGGGACAATTCTCGAGAATTTGTCGGAACTCCTCCTGAGAGTTACAGGTCGCTTTGCTCAGATCGGGTAATAGATTCGCGTCCTTCTTATCATCTTTGAGGAGATCGTCCAACTGGAAGGCCATTATTTACATCTGCAATCCAAGAAAAAGGTACACGACTCATTTTTCAATTGGCAACCGGTCGGGTTCTCTGCGAGATCTCACTTTCTACAAAACTTAAACGGAAAGAAACGAAAACTCGAAACAAAAAACGCGGTAGCTTATTATCGTTTGATTTTTGTTAACAGATTTCGGATGCGGCGGGAGAGATCAGGCATCTCTCGGAATTCCATTCCAACTGTTTCATCAAAAGACCCTGAAAAATGAAAATCGTTAAACATTTTATCTTCCCGTATCACCGGCCATCGTACGTACGTTTTTTAAGGTGGATAACTTCGACAAGATTTCATTCCCGCACCACACATCATAATTTTTATTTTGTAAGTCGGTGACGTTGCCAGACTCATCGTTGCCTAACGGCGATTTATCGTCGTTTTCATGATATTTATTTTCCTCGATGGTAAGTCTTCCATTCTTATCGATTCGCAACGGTATTACCGAGTTCAAACTGTCCATTGAAAGGTCTGCATCGTAATTATCGACCTTTGTCTTTGGCCTGTTTAACGTTCTTATCTTCGATTTGATATTTATAAATTTCCTTCTATCAGGAGACGGAGATCTACGAGGTAAAAGACACGATCGATCATCTGCTGTGATCAGGTAGCGCGATCACGAGTCAATAAGAAATTCATGTACCTCGAACGTTCGTCGCTAGATTCTATCTGACGTCTCCTCATACGCAATCGTCGTTGATAGTGAGGATCTTTCTCGCTTTGCGTGCGATATCGAGTTCCCGGTCTAAAAGAGATATATAAGATTTATTTATATGCTTTCTGTAAACGATAACATTATACAAATCTACCTGTTAGCATTCCACTGGGGTCTGGACTCGATCGTCCTTCTGGGTTGAGATTTTGAACGGGGCAAACTTTTTACAACAATTTCCTCGGTCGAGCCGTTGTTGCTCCTTTTATAAACGAACAAATGAAAGATGTAGCGTAAAAAATTGTAACGATACTTGAGCGAGAGTACGCGCGTGGTTTCGTGCAAACGAGAACAAAAAACAAAAATGAACCGTAGCATGCGTTGTGCTTTAAAAAGTGCGTAAAAAATTAGAATCTCGGCAAACCGAAATGAAACAATAATTACCGCTTCTCTATTTGCAAGACAACAGAGAATAATATCCTCTACGACTCTTCGTGTTTCGAAACGTCTCAACGGATCATGTTACGACTCACTTTTCGTTATCCCTTTTACTAGCATTCGCCGCATCCTTGTGATCCTTCAACGACGAGCTCTCCTTAACAGCCAGGTCTTGCATCTTCTCGCGAAACTCTTGCAGATCGTTCTCAACGTCTGTCTGCGTGCCGAAATCACGACCGTTGACCCTGTATTTGCTCGGGGTGAGCAACCTGTTCTCCACGATCGTCGACGAAGTGTTCTCGACGCGGTGCACGAAGCTGTTCAAGCCGACAGATAAATTATTGCTCGAGGCATCGAATTTCCTCGGCGACGGCGTCAGGACCAGATTGACCAGCTGCAAGTTCGCCTTGTTCAGCAGCTCGGGATCGTCGAGCCGGCCGCTCAACACG